>PVJX010005106.1:0-88191 GCA_004027295.1 Dolichotis patagonum
TTCAACCTTCCAAAGCAGATAATTGCCCCCTGAGAGTGTAGCTCTAGTTAAATCTCTCCAATCATTAGGTGTAATCCAACCTTGGGTCAAGGAATCTAGGACCGCAAGGGTAAAAGCCGCCGTAGGGCCATATTGAGATACTGCTGTTTTTAATTCTTTTAGGGCAGTTACAGAGAATGGCTTATGGGCCCTATTAGCCTGTGGCCCTGGAGGTGGAGAGTCTGTTTCTGAATCACTATCATGTGGGTCAGAGTCATTTTTTTCCTCGCTATCACTTGTTTCTAAATCCCATTTGTGCAGACTCGGTGGCTGTCTCTTTCTATCTCCCCTAGTTGTTGTAGTGGCTCCTGTTTTATCTTGTGTATCTTCCTGACTTGGGGACTGATCCTCACATCTAGTTTGTCCCTTTGGTCTCTCTCTTTCTCTAATCATTTTATTGTTGTCATTTTTTGGGCTAATATTATCTTGGGCAGGCCAAATTGTCTCTCCACCATTTTGTGGGTCAACACCAGCTGTGGCGGCTTTTGTTACTGGGAACATTAAATGAGACGCCGTTTTTGAGACATTTGTTCCTGGAGGGTGAATCATTTCCGTCACTGGAAACATCATTGTTGGTGTGCCTAAAAGAGGGTTAGAGCCCACATTTAACGACTGGAGCTGTAAAATGAGCCTTTGTTTTTCCTGTTTAAGTTGAAGTTGTTGTTGCAAATAATGAATCTCAGTTTCTAAATCTAGAAGGGCGGAAGGGGGGCTGAGCGTCTTTTGGAGGCCAGGAGGGGGTTGACCCAGTGTCGCTAGTGCAGTGGCTACAACAGTGGGAGGGCAATGATATTGAATAGCCTCCTCTGCTAATTGCGACCAATCAACTTCCTGGAAATCGGAATGGTCAGGATATATCGGCCGATATGGAGGAGGGAGTATGGCTGCGCCATTTTGAGTATCGGACAGGGCAGTGCCACTTTGGGTGCCGGACAGGGCGGCGCCATTTTGGGTGCCCTCATGCACTCCAGAAATAGGAAGTGGCGGCAAGTCGCCATCTTGAAGGGGCTCCGGGATATCAAGAATCACCGAGCCAGGGTGACTGGGCACATTGAATGTGTCTGATGGTGGCTTTGGGGTAGGATTGCTGGAGGAGCGCAATGCAGCCTCCCCTTGAGTAAGCATTTCGTTAATTTGGGGGTCTGAATGACGCTGGGTCAGCAGCTCAGAAATTAAAGTCCAATATGAAAAAGAAATAACTGGGATTTTTTCGGGACCAAAAATTCTATAATAATCTTTGAGAGCATCTCCTACTTTTTCCTATCTCTTTATATCAATGGAGCCCTCTAAAGGAAACCAAGGGCATATCTTATATATGAACTGAAAGTACTGTAATAAATTCCTGGTTTTAACCTTAATCCCTCTAACCTTGAGTGCATCCCTAAGGCTATTCAGGAACAATTCATGCTCACTAAGTACTTGTTCCATGCCGATAAGGAAAAAAAAATCCGTTTACCTACCATGATTCAGGCGAGACGTAAGGTGGCCATCCGCACAGATCACAGGGACGAGTCCCTTGGAAATGATCACTCTGGCCAGAGCTTTCTTCAGAACGGTCCCTCGTTGGATCCCCTGTGCCAGGTGAGGCCACGATGGGCGCCACTTGATCCGGCCCGCGGATCAGTCCGTGGGTCTCACCTGGAGGGGGAACGGGGATGGCGGGCAGGGCAAGAGGAAAGAGAGATGGAGACAAGTTGAGCAGTTCCAATCAAGTCTCCTTTATTGAGGAAGTGAACATGGTTTATATAGGGTGATGGCAGGAAATTGTTGTCATCAGGCAGAGATGTTGTGGAGAGACCGGATAGGTCGCAGTCATGTCCAGCCAGACAGAGAGGATCATGGGCAATGTAGGCAGATGTACTAAATGCCCACAGGAGGGCGGGATGGGGCGGCAGCAGTGAGGCTATCACGCCGCTCCCTACAAATTTAAAATAGTAGAGGAAAGAAACCTCAGCATAATTTAATCCAGCTGCCTCAATTTTATAGACAAGGAACCTGCAACTAAATGGTAATGTGGCTATTTCAATTTCTTACTAAATAGAATAAGAGCTATTATTAGAAATAAAATTCCACTCCTCATAGCAGCACAATGTTAAACTGTTATGCTGTTACTCATAGTGTACAATGTAACTGTAAATCTATCCTGCTTGAATTCTGTAATTTTAAAAAATTCTTTATTAAAATATGACCTTAGAGTAAGTTACTTTGCTGTTTCTTTGAAGCTTTTTGTTCTTGTTGGTTTTCTGTTTTGCTTATTTGTTTTTCTCAGAGCAGACATAATTAAAGTGCAGAATTCCTATCATTAGAAAAAAATCTTGGCAATTTCACAAAATTTCAACTTAGTAATTTTATTTTTATTTGCGTGACAATAGGAAAATATAACATCAAATTTGAGTATGTGTCAATGCATGCTAGTTGAAATAGTTCCTCAATAGTTCAATAATATTAATGATGAGTTTGGGACAGTTTATAGATTTTAATATACTAGAAATCATATGAATAGGATTCTAAGGAAAAGTAATTAGTAAAACTGATTTCTTTCTCTTTACCTAGTCTGACTTACTGATACTGCTAGTGAGTTTTTCAAAGGTTTTACTTTTTTTTTGGTCAGTAGTAAGCCTATTCCATTCCTTCTATAAACTCTAAAATGTATTAAAATTTGTAAAGTGTATTGCTAGGTACTACTGATGTCTCAAAGACAGGTCCATAGGGAAAGTCAATAACGGAACCCAAATATTTAGGATTCTTGACATTGTCACAAGACTAAAGTAAGATGAAATAATCACAAGTGGACATAGTCTACACAGATACAGAGAATATATTTTAGATAGATTTTTAAATAATGTAACTCAAGAACTTTATGCTGAAGGAAAAAATAATTAGACAAAAAATTAATAACACATAGTCAGGCTTTAAAAAGATTTTTCTGAGATATTTTTCCAAAGGGGAGAAATCTGATTTTAGAAAAAGTTATGGAGAAACTCATAAATTCTACGTTATTAGACAGTATCTTTTTCTCAATGTCCAGGACACATAGGAGTTGTCTCGTGGTATCATTTAAACTTTTATTTATACATGCTACATTAAGTTTTATTTATTTATTTCCTCGTGTATTACTTAGGGACAAGTCACTGAGCCAAGGTAAGGAAACCAAATCTCTGAACCAATACCTGAAATTTCTATCATAAAATAACCAAAAAATAAAATCTGGTTGTTTATTTAATTAGAAACTATCTGGTTCTGTCTTGTAAGATTTTATAATCTCATAAATCTTGTTAATATATTTCTTAATATGTAGCCTTTGCCCTTCTGCTACTGAAAATCACTCCATTGCCATTTTTTCTCACTTTATATGTGGTTAAATCCTAATGTAGTCTACAAAATATAAAACCTCCAGTAATGAGTACAAAATATTTTATTAATTCTAGTTCTACTTTGTTTGAATATCAGAAATTATTTTTCAATATGTCAGTGTTTCATAGCAACTTTTCATTTTATTTGAATTTTTGGTCCAATTTTCCATTATTATTTGACAATCCCATTATAGTATATTTCAAGACTTATCTATATGCTTTGCTATAAAATTGTAGAGTTGCTGAATTGTAATAATAAGTTTAGAATTTGAGAATAACCAACTGGGGTGATGATAAATAACGAAATGTAATATCCGCTGGATAAAGAGATCCTCTGAGTGTTTGCCAGCATGCTCAGTATGCAATGGTCCAACTTGCTGGGCATTAGTCTGCCAGCTGCTCTGGACATTGTGTCTGGATAATTGGCATGGCTGCTTACCTTTAGAGTCACTATCCGTCAATTCGTAGGTCTCAAGGTAGTAGCAATAGTGTTCATTGTTCACAGCTGCATGATCCAGAGGGTTAGAGAATTTCTCTGAATTAAAACACACACTCACGATCAGAGGAAATTCGATACTATGGCATATTGTCATTTATTTTGGATAGAGAAAGATTTGTTTGCATAGCATATGCCTCTGAAAACGGTTTTATGTGCTCCAGAGAGTCAACTTACATTCAGCAAAGAAGTAAAGTAACACAAACTTTTAACACTTCTATCCAGGCTTCCTCTATGAAAGTAATGGAACAGGGTTTTATTTTGCAATCAATATTCTTGTTAAAAGACATTCCGGTTTTACAGAACTCAGTTAACAGAACCCTTCAGAAAAGTAACTGAACAAGAACAGATACCTGACTCACTTCTCTTAATTTAAGACAGAAAACATCAAAGTTGTAAGCCCTCAAGCACTTACAAAAGTCAAGTGCAGCCATTAGACTACAAAGCCACCTTTATAAATTATTAACTTTCCAACTATAGCATCAAGCTAGCTTTGGTAGAAAATTATACACCTTAATACGTCAAAGAATTATTTAAAATGTATGAAATTGTTTCTAAACATCATTTTAAGAGACTGAAAAGCGTGCATCTTGAGCTTGTCTAATTTAGAATCATTAACCATTAGAAAAATCTGCTACAGGTAACTGACAACTGGAATTATTGCAGTAATTCCAGCTTTACTAATGGTTCAGGTTTTCAAAATCCAGGAAATGCTCAAAGCCGGGAGAAGTAGTTTTCATTCCTTAGATTTTCTTCCTACTATAGTCTAAGGACATAATTTGATTAGGAACTTGCGACACTGGTGGGTGGTGTGAAATTTCTGCAGATGTGGAAAGAGGAAGGATCTGTATTAGTCTCATACTCTTGGAATACTTTTGAATCCTTAGATTTTTAATCCACCTGTTTTGCATTATTTCACCTAATCCAATACCAGCCTTTCTGAGTCCTGCCTGAAAAAGCTGAGAGAACAAATTTCTTTTCTAAATGTGGTATAAGTTTATATTCTGGCCAAGCTTGATCCTCTCTTTATATGATTAGCATATATTTGATGGTGACAATTTTATTTTCAGTTGTATTACACTTTTATAGGAACTTTGCTTATTATTATATTCCAGACAGGATAGTTTCAATAGTTTCAGATGTATGCACCCCAGAGCCCCTTAAAATATTTTTTCCTGACAAATCTTTTAGAAATTCAGAGAACCAGAATAAAGGTTCCCTTCCCAGGAGATCACCGCATTGTAGGATTTAGTGTGGACACTGGATGGGCATCGTCCATACCGAAGAATAAACGTGAGACATTTTTACCTAAATGGAGAGACCTTGAGACCAATGCTTATGTGAAACAAACAGGACATACATGTGTCAGTATTTCATTGTTTCTCTGGGGGAGGAACAGAAAGTGTAAATAAGAACCAAAATGTATAATAGATATTTGAAATAGGAAGTAATGTCGAAAGGGAAATAGGAAATGATTTGAGGAGGGTGGAAGGGAAAAGAAAACAAATGAGAGAAAAAAAGATGAAATAGAAACAAAGCTTTGTAAGTAGGGGTGGGAAGATGGGTTGAAGAGACGGAAGGGACTTGGGGGAAACTTGAGGAACTATGATATATCATGTACAGGTACAAATTCCTTATGATGAATATGACCATCATGCATATTTAAAATGTACCAATAGATGTAATTATAAAAAATCATACCTTCTTACCCATTGTGTTCTTGTTACGTTCGTACTTTTTTGGAGGGGGGTGTGTGGATGTGGATATTGGTTTTACAAGTTCAACACTGCTTGACATTGATTGGCAGGTAATGGTGCTATTTTTGTGATATGGGAAATACATTGAGAATAAAGGTTGTGCAAAGTAACTATGCATGCTTTCTCTATGTATTTGTATTTTTGTGGTGATATTTAACCAGATTGTTGTAAGACTGAGATTATCAAATTTATATTCTGTTACATTAGGTGAGATTTAAATGTCTGTTTTGTAAAACTACAGATTTATATTTTTAGAAATGCTTTTCAGATTTTTAACTTGTAAGAAGTTTTGAAAACCATGTTAATCTGTGTCTTTTGTACAAATAATATGTGCTATACGAAGAGTTGGAGTGGGATTTGTATAATAAAATGAAATACGGAAAAGTCTAACTTTTATTCCCAATAATATTTATTTACAAATTGACCTGTGATAAATCACTTATCTGTTGAAGTTCACAGTATATATTTATAGTATTAGCCATAAATCTTTGAATTTCCTCATAGATGAGGAATGAGTGGGCCAAATGTGTGGCTCATTTAAGGTTGTAAGGAAGGGTGGGTAAAAATATTATGTTATATGATATGAGATCAAGTTATGAAATATGTGATACTGTAAAATGAATTTGTATTTTTTGATTACTTTTGCAGTCTAAAATGGAAACATTTGCTTATTTCTTTATAGTCAGCAGTGGATGACAATATTAACATAAATAGTTTTTATGTAATTTGATACAATTAATAATATGATAAACTGAAACAATACCTTGATCTCAACTCAGTTATATTAATGAGGACTTAATTTAATCACAATTGGAAGACATTGGATTAACAACACAATGCACCTAAGAAGTTAAAAATACACATATATTTAGAGAGAGGGTATTTCTATATACAGTTACATACATATTTCATTAATGGCAAACTTTCAAGTCCTACTGAAAGCAAAATAAAACTATTATTTATATGGGCTTCATGTTCATGCCACATAATAAGTAATTCCTTTGTTTTTGAAATATAATATAGATGATACCAAGGTGATTGCATATACAAGGATATAAAAATCTGCTAAGGCTACAGAATGCTTGAGGCTTGATTTCGTTTTGCTTCTTAACTATGAAAATAAGTAAATTCTGGCTTTGTTGGTCAAATATATGTATCCAAAGGCATTTTGTTTTATTTTTCAGAATGTTGCTAACCTTGCATCAAGAAAAATAGAAGCCTAGAAGATAATTTAAATTGGTTAATTTTTTCAAAGGCAAAGCATAAATTAATCAGTCCTAGGTGTGCATTTTTTATGGCATAGTTGCCATCATTATTATTTCTAATTATTCTTGACATTTTGTGCATTATACTATGAGCTCCTCTGAGGACAGAAATAATCAGCTGGAAGTGAGGATTAGTTAATTATCTATGCTGTATGAAAAAGCTGTAGTATTATAGATGAACCATCAATTATAGGAATTGGTGATAAACTCTGACAGTGGAAATATATCTTGGAAATGACTTTTAGCCACAGTTTAAAACTCTTTGTCATCATTTCATGTTTCTGCTCCATAAATTGACACAATCTCATTTGCAATATGAAATATATACAAAAGTAGTTTGGGTGAAATACATAACAGAAAACTTACTTTACAAATCATCTTATTTACATAATCATCTTTTAAGCCAGTTATAAATATAGTGATTTCTAAAAGAACTATTGTGGTGTATATGAAGGACTTGTGGGGAATTTTAAAAAATCAAGAATATATATATGTATGTATGTATATATATATATATATATATATATATATATATATATATACCTAGGATGAATCAAATTACTATGTACTGCAAACAACATATGCTAATAAAATATATAGTTTCTGTGGATGATAATTATACATGTTTGCTGCCTACAGTGGTAAGAATTCAAAATAACTAGGTAATATTCAAAAATAAACCCCTGGATACTTTATAAAAATTTTATAAATATAGCTATGGTTTTTGTGTTTTTGACATAAAATTTATGAAAGTGAATCATTACAGAAGTTATTTGCTATTAGCTAAACACAAAACTGGCCCTGAAGTCTGAGAAGCTGAATGAGGGAAAGGAAAGGAAAGCCCAGAATTTGCAGGCAAAGTGCTGCCCGTTGCCAATGAGAAGATCCAGCAGATTGATGTACCTGAGTTATAAAATGGTTCCTGGTTTCCTCCTACACTCCACGCATCGCACAACGAACAACCTGTGGCCCGTTTGAACTGAGGTACGCAGAAAGGAATCCTAGGATGTGTAGTTCAGTCTAGCAAGGTGGACGCGTTACGAAGGCACCGCTGTAGTGACTTGGAAGATAAACTGAGTTCCCTTTGGAAACTTCATTGATTTATAGGATCCAATCTCATAGAGTAGGGTTACATTCTGAGTAGGTGTGTGTGATTTATAGTGGACCTACAGCAGGAAATGTAAATACCGCCTGCGTGGTAAATGGTCATAGTACTATGAGGCAAGTGCTTTGTCAGCTCCTCAGGTACACAATTAATGGCTACAGAATCGATTTCTTAAGGAGTTGATTAATCTCACACAGTGTGTTACTCAGATTCATTTAGAATTTGGAGGCTGAAGTAATCTGTGGAATATGTAAGCAAAAGAACATCTCAAGTAACTCAGTAGATCTAAGGTATTTTAGTGGTGCCCTCTAATCTGTAATAGAGGAATGTGAATGTATTCCTTAGTTTGCTCTGCCTTGTTGAAACTATAAAATTGTTAACATTTCTAATGACTTGTAATTGTTTTATATTGATAAAACCATATCTGATGCTTAAAATGTGTAATAAGTACATTTTTAGAAAAATTCATATATTGATGTGTGGCGATATTTAGTGTTCTATTGTCAGTTATGCAACTCAAGCAGTCTCCTTGGAACTCTGTGTTTCACAAAGTCAAGGATTAACTCCAGCATGAAAACATAGGATGTTAAACTGAAGTATAATGAATGCACTTAACCATTTTATTATAGATTTTAATTATAATTATAAGCAGTACAATGGTATTTACTTCTCTTATAGAAGTTTGCATATTACCACATAATTTGTTAATTATTTGGATCTACTCTCACTAAGCTGCAGAATGTAATATAAAATGAGGGAAGTGTGTAAAACACACAAGTATGCAAAAACTAGTGAAACTGAACATAATTTTTAAAGAAAGCTAGCTTTTCATACCTTACCCAAACTTTAATTATTCTTTTTAGCAATTGCTTCCTCTTTATCATTTAAAAATATTCCATTAACTCATGTTAGTCATATCAATTAATGGGAATCACTGTGATGTTTGCATATGTGCATATGTCATGCATTGATTATATCCACCCACTCCTTCTTCCCTTCCTCTTATCCCCTTAATCCCATTGAAATCCTCTGTAAACAAATATTTTGTGTTCTTCTTTCAGGTTGATTTTTATGAAATTCACTTCTTGTAATCAGAGAGAGCAAGTGCTACCTTTCCTTGTCTGGCTTATTTTACTTATCACAGTGTCCCCAACTTCTATCTATTTTGCTGGGAATAACATACTTTCATTCCTTGGTGCCTGAATAATGCTCCATTGAGTGTGTGTGTCATATTTTCTTTATCCCTTCATCTGTTAATGGTCACCTAGGCTGATCTCATACCTTAGCTACTGTGAACAGCGCTGCAGTGAATATGAGCATGTAGGTATCTCTTTTAATGCTAATTTTATTTCACTTGGATATGCACCCAGAAGTAGAATAGTGTATCATTTGGTAGCTCTATTTTTAGTTTTTCAAAGAATATCCACACTTACGGTGGGTGTATTAATTTATGTTTTGGCCAATTGTATTTAATAGCTCCTCTCCTTTCACATTCTCCCAGCAATTTGGTTTTCTTCATTTTATAGTGCATATTCTAACTGAGGTAAAATGGTATCTGATTTGCATTTTTCTGATATCTAATTATGTTGGGCATTTTATATAGTTATTGTAAATTTATACATGTGAAAACTGTCTATTCATATAATTTGTCCATTTTAATTGGATAATTTGGTTAGTTTTTGTTGCTATTTTTGTTAAAATACTTGAGATGTTTATGCTAGTTAGATACTAATTTTCTGTCAAGTGAATAGCTGGCAAATATTTTCTCCAGTCCTACAAGTTATCTCTTTATTATTTTCATTGTGTGTCAAAGCTTTTGAATTTGTTGTAATCCTATTTTCTATTTTTATATTTGCTTCCTGTGCTTTTGGAATCCTGAAAACAATCTTTGCATCTCTAAATAGTTCTCATATATTTTCCTCCAGCAGTTTCAGTTTCAAGTCTTCAATTAAGATTGTTGAACCAAACAAAGTTGAGTTCCGTATAGGGTGAGTGATAGTGTCAAGTTTCAGTCTTCTGCAGATGGTGATCCAGATTTCCCAGCATCTTTGTTAAAGAGGCTTTGTTTTTTCCAATGTATGTTTTTTCTCTTTCATTGGTAATCAGTTGCCTATAGATAAATGCTAGATTTTATTTCTGTTTTGTCTATCCCTATCCATTGTCAATGTGTCTGTTTTTATGTTCATGTTACATAGTTTTTGTTATTGTGTTTTTGTAGTGTGCTTTAAGACTAGTTATTGTGATGCCATGAACTTAGTGTTTTTTTTTCTAACAATTGCTATTGGGGTTGTTTGTGTTTTTTTTTTTTTCTAACAATTGTCTATTGGGGTGTTTGTGTTCCTCATGAACTGCAGTATTATATTTCCTAGATCTGTAAAAATTGTCATTGCTATTTTGAAAGGGATTGCATTGAATCTGTAGACAATATTGGGTAGCATGAATTTACTAGCGCTATTAAATAGTTCACTGCATGAATATGGGAGATTTTTATACCTATTAGAAATTTCAATTTCTTCCTGCAGTGTTTTGAAATTTTTGCTGCATAAGTTCTCACACTTCCATAACTAAATTTATTCCAAGGTATTAAAAATATTGTTATTATTTTTGTGTATGTGGCTATTATGAATATGATTTCAGGATTTCTTTCTCAGCAAATTCATTAACAATATATAGAAAAGCTATTGATTTTTGCATAGAGCATTTGTATTCTGTTATTTTTTGGGATTCATTTATCAGTTTCCATAGTCTTCTGATGGAGTCTTTAGATTTTCCTATGTAGAATAATATCATCTACAAAAATGGATGATTTCACTTCCTCCTACTGTATGGCTTTTATTTATTTCTCTTGCTTAGTTGCCCTGGCTAAAATGTCATAGATATAGATATAGATATAGATATAGATATAGATATAGATATAGATATAGATATAGATATAGATATATAGATATATAGATCTATCTCATATATATATGATATATATGTCATATATGTCATAAATGTCATAAATGTCATATATATGATATATATATGAGATATACATATACGATATATATATGATGAAAACAGAATGGATTTCCTTTTCTTGTTTCTGAAATTCAAGGAAATGTTTCAGGTTCTTTTTTTTTCTTCTCTTTACTTTTTCAGGGTGACATTTGCTATGAAACAATTTATCATTAGAAAAATGAAATGAGGTAACCTAAAATTGAGTCTTTAAAGTTTTAACCTGTGATTCTACTCCAGTTTTATCATTCTTTTTCTTGCAATTAATTAAATATAGAAGAGATACTTAATAATTTTCATGTATTCCAACAATATGGAGAAAGAAGCATTGGCCGCGTGGTAGTTTAGTGTAACGTAAATAGGGGTCACACTGTGAATGTAAAAGGACCCCAATGTAGGTGCTCCAAGGCCACTGATCTTCTGTAAGAGGCTGTTGATCTCTTGAGGAGCTGTCACTTTCATATTGTCATTTTAGGCAAAGCCTTTAAGTAAATTTCTTGTTTTGTGGGATTAATTAGAATCTGTAAGAAAAGAAACCAACTTCCTTCACATATTTAACTGGATATTAGATTATATTGATACTGATATTTGCCCTGCAATGGGGCTTTTTCCTCACTAACACATGAGATCATTGACCAAATTAGGTTCTTCTCAGGCACACTGAGGCCAGTTGGTTCTATTACAGAATCTGCCCTGTAATAGAACCAACAGAACAGAATTTGTTCTATTTGTACTATGTTGTAAACATCTAAAACAGGGAAATTTTAGGGCATGTTTTAGATACTGGCCGGGGAAGAATGTAAAATCAGTCACCAGTGTTAAACAGACGTGAGTTATGCTCTGTCACAGTCTCAGTGGAGGTCTCAAGAGAGTCATAGATAGCTCCAGAGCTTTCATGAGCCTTTAAGGTTGAGCCTTTAAGGTTGTGTAGGACCATGGTGAGTGGGCTCTTGTAGCTGCACAGGGTTGCAGAATCCACTGCAAGAATAGCACTAATTCCCTTCATGTTTTTCCATGTGACCTTTAGAATATCCATTTTCATTGCAGTTATTTGAATCGTCTGAACATTAACAAGAAAACACTGTCTTTAGATTGTATTCTAAACTAGTAAATAATAGCTAATCTAAAATAGAAATGAATCGTAAGAGCAATCAAAAAGACCAAAAGTCCAAAATCAAATCATATAATAATAAAACAATATGCCTAGAAATTATATGTAATATTTTCATTAACTAAAAGAATATCATATGGTGTTCAAGATAAGTAATTTCCAAAAGAAAGTTATTCCCTACTTGCCAGATATAACTGAAAATTTTGCAGAATATGTGTTAGAACCCCATGCAGGAATGCATTCTGATGAGTGTACTGCTGCTTGCCGTCACCTAGGTGTGACAGGATTCCTGCCAGAACGGACAGATTATATTTTAACAGTCTAAAAACACTTGAAAATAATATGAGAGAGTATTAGCACGAGACTAGACATGTCACATTCTGAATTATGTTAATACTTGATTTTATCTCCATACAATTTAAAATAAATACTTTCAGCTCATATGAAATAGGAGGAAATTGACTGTCACAAAACAAGATAAAACCAAAATATTTTTAAATATTTGAAAAATATCCAGTTAAAATGGTAATAAATATTAAACAGCTAAAATGCAATCTTGCTGGTAACCTTTTATAGTAAATGGTCCATTAAATTGAGTATTAATGAACGTCAAACACGTAGCCTTATTACACAATTTATCAAGTTACACAAATTTAGTTCCTTATAGTTATTTTTACGCAGAACTCTGCCATCATTAATGGCAGGATAATGTCCTTGTAATTTTGAGAAAAAATGACATTGAAAATAATGTTTTTATATCATCTGATGGTTACTTATGACATATTTCTGGTAAGTAAATTGGCCTTAGCTTTTTAAAGTGACATTTTAGTAAAAGTTATTTTTGGATTATTGTTATTCCCTTCTATTTCCTGACCTCCTTGAGGGCTTGGACCATGTGGGATTCTGGATAGCTACTGTACTTGGCATGGGACAATTGGCACACAGTACTTGTCTGTTTATATTCGTAAAAGTTCAAATGAATTAATAAATGCTTTTTGTCATTCCTGGCTTAAAAACTAAGATAGCCTACAACAAGAAGGAAGAGAACATAATATTCTTTAACTTCTTTCTAAACATGAATATTCTAACCCTCCCAAGATTATAGCAACAATACTAGTAATATAAATAATCAAACAGACACCATGCAGCTTGAGGCTTATCAGAAGTACAAATATACTGTGCTTGTTTTCTGTATGTTACCTTGATATAAGGAAACAAAAGCACAAAACAAATATTCTTACACAGAGAAAATTATTGAGTTATAATTATAATTTTAGTATTTTATATTCTCTCTTTTTCTTTGTGTAGTTCAGGCTTGTTTTGAACACGTTATGTAACAGAGACTAGTCTCAAACTCATGACAATCTTCCTGTCTTAGTCTTCCAAGGGCTGAGATTTTAGGTATGCACCACCACACCTGATTTATTTTAGTATTCTCTTAAGATAATTAATAAAAGGAGTCTAACTCTGGACTATATAGTGTAGAGCAATGCAGAATAGGTGTTACATAGTTAGAAATTGTTAAATAATAAACTATTATTCATGGAAAGTCTACATCAAGGAGAATCAAGAATGGAAAATAAAATACAATGTAATTGTAATTGTAATTGAAGACTGAAAAAAGTGTTTGGGCAGACTAGAAACACCTCATGATCTAGAACCTGTTAAAACTTTCCCCAGTCTTTATTAAAGCCAATTTGCACTCTTAGTAGGTAAACAGTATTGTCATATCTATGAATGGTGGAATTTTCACATGATTTATGAATTTCCTAATAATCTGGAAAAACATAATACCATAATATTGGAACAACTAAATTTTACATACGTTCATTAAAAGCAAAATATAATTTTAGAACATAGTTGATGAGTAGAATTTTATATAAATTAGGACCATATGAGGTTGAGCTAGGTGAAATCGAAAAACAGTATTAACGGATTTTGTTTATAACAAACATAATGCATTAGTAAATACAGTGTCAAGCGTGGATTAAGGCACTGATAGATTTCAGGTGAGTTATCCTTTACAGTATTTTTACAGGTAAAGGGATATTATTTTCAGATTTTTTTATGGCACTGCCTAAAACATTTTATTGTTTTTCATACCACTCCCATGTTCAAATACAGGTGCTTGAAAGTACCATTGGTAAATGTATTGTCTCTCTTTGTTCAGTTAAATTAGCTTAAATAGGGACAAAACTGTGCCCGCCTCAGAGGATTTATAATGGATATAAAGCTATTAGCGCGGTGCCTACCAGCAGATAAATCCTCAGTAAGAGTCAGTTGTTTATGTTGCCATTGTGGTTGCTACATGGCTGCATGCAATAAAATTAATAATGAAAGGAAGACTTTGCATGGATGAATTTGTCTTAATGCCTACTCCATGAAAAATTTACTCCTTAAAAAAGCTTTGTTGAGAGCATGTGTTAAGCACAGCTCTGACGGAGTGCCAGTCTCCATGCTGTTTTGTTGACGTTGCTGAAGGAAAGCCTGGGCTGGTAAGAGAAACCCACACACACAATGTCATCATAAAATAATAAGATAAGTGCTCTAATATCAATACATACTAGAGTTTCTGGGTGGAGATACAGAAGATAGTGACCTTGAGTTGTGAGAAAAACAGAAACGTCTTTATTGCCTCATGTCTTACCAGACAATAATGAGATTTAGACAGTGGGAAGGAAGAAGTGAAGAGCACATTGTTCTTGGCAAAGGACTCAGTATGGGAAAAAGTTGAAATGTGATGAAAGAGTCCGGTTTACTGCACAGTGGCACATTCCATGTGCCGGAGGAGTCAAGGAAGACAAAGAAGCTGAGGTGTTAGCTTTCAAGTGTTATCGTGAAGGATCTTGAGTGTGAAATTCACCTTCACTGTCTTTTCTATTGCTAGCACTACACAATTGTTACTTCACATAGACTGACATTACAGAATGATGTATATCAATAAAAATTATGCAGTTAGTAAAAATGTAGGGTTTCTGTTACTTTAGCAGAAGAATGGACATTAAATATAAAGTTAATTGATGCAAGATTCACTTAGCATCTGTTAACTTGTGACTGCGTCTCAAATTGATTAATTTGACAGGATGATATTTGACAATTAAATAATCTATTAAGGACAACAAGTTAAATATCTCAATCCAATGAGACTTTTATCAATCTTTCTTTAAAATATTTACTCATATATTAAGAAATTACTACATAGTGAAAAATCATATTCTATAATAATACTGTTTTTTTAATCAGCTTTTAAAAAAATATTCCCTATAGAAGCTGTGGTTTCAGAAATAATTTCTTCTTTTCAGCATCAAGACAAATAACAACCATTCTACTATGGGATTCGCAATTCCTATTACATATTGTAATCATTTGTTGCTTTGAAAGGGGTGATAAAACCGTTTAGTATATCTTAAAACATGCACAAAAAATCTTACAAGCTAAGCAACCAGTGTATTTCCTTTGGAACACTTTAACATTCTGGGTCTCATTGACCCTGAAACACTATCCACAGTTGATTTTACTATGAAACTTTCAGATTTAACCTTAGTAATTAAGTAGATTTGTGTAAAGGTCTATATTCCACCTTTTAAACAAGCTCTATTATGAAGTAAAATGCTTCTCCTTGGACCATAATTTATGAAGCAAAAATGTAAGGGTACAGAATTCAGACAGTTCAAATATAGATTCATTTTCAGGTGTGAGGACCAAGTTAAATTATAGAGCACTGCACATGAACTTTGTTGGTCATAACTTTGGTAGAATAAAAGTTGTAGAAGGAAATGTGTAATCGTAATTCCTTAGGTGAAGAGGGTTAAAGAATCACTAGTATTAATTAGAAACCTAAGTTCTTGTGTTGTTTCCACAATAAATCAAGAAAACAAGGCCTCAACATAACCAATAACTGAAAACAACTCCATGATCACTTACATTAAAAAAATCATATATAATAAAAGTATTGTAAAATTAGCTTATTTCTCAAGATTATCCAGAATTTTGCCAAATTTTTCTTTGCTATTTTCATAGGCTCTTTGAACAGTAATAGTAATGTAATTCATTATTAGTGCCTTTAAAAAGGTAGATATGTAAAGAGAAAGCTGATTAAATACAGCTTTTTTTCTGGAAAGAGAATTTAAATAGAAAAGGAGATTATACTTTAAATATACACAGCAATGGTTCAGTTTTTCTCAAAAAATGAAACTATCAATTAATTCATTAATTCCTTTTCAAATCTTATAGAACTGAATTTTTGTCATTCCTCCTATATTATAAGAAATGTATAAAAAGTAGAAAATAATTTCAGTTAACACAGCAAAACCAACTTACTACTGATGCACGTAAGTATTCTGGATTTCTCAGTAATAAAATATTAAGTTTGGGGACAGCATTATTGATGTAGGACTATTAAGTGGCTCAGACTATGAGGAATTTCATCCTTATAGTCCATAAATATGTATACTTTGGAAATTTCAATTTCTTTAATTTTGTAAGACAAAGAGTTTTAAAATCTTTCTATGTGTTAATTTATTACCTCTTTGTATATTGGTTTCTCAGTGAATGGTAAATTATAACTTTCTTTTTTCCTGCATGAACAATGTGCCCCAGTCACCAATATCTTGCTTGTGCAGTGGGTGTTAATAGTATGTGGACCTTCCATTATCTGTTGCAGGAAGATGAGGCTCACTGAATCTCTTCCATATTTGCAATGAGGAAAAAATAGCAATTTCTATGCCCTACACTTTCCTAGTAGATTCTGCTATTTGGACAGAGGACTGGAACCACTTTTATAACTATGGAAACATATTGATTCATCATGTAAGTAGTTCTCCTATTTTAGTTCATTATCATTTAAAAGTAAAATCATCTAGTTTAGAAGCTGGCAGAATTCTATGAGTAAATTATCATTACACGTGCATGAAATTAATGAGAGTTTATACTGACCTAACAATGACAATTTAATGTTTTGACAAAATTTGATCAGTCTTTTATTATGTTCTAAGTACAATCTAGTAAGTTTCAGAATATTTTGTGTTGATTTACAGCAGTGGTTTTGTCACTATAGGTTATTTTTAGTACAAGAATTCAACATATCAATCAAAATAACCTTATGAACATTCTCTAATACCCATGATACACAGTATTTTTCCAGTATCTGAATAATGATTATATATACTTCTGCATTTTTTTATATTTTAAATTGTTTCCTGCTGTATTTCTCAGTGAAAAATGATTTAGAAATTGTGTCAGTTTTCAGGTAAAACGTGTATGACTGCTAAGTACTTATTCAAAATTGGTAGTGCTTAACTCAATCCTGCAATGGAGATCTGTTTTAAGTATGCACATTGTAATTATTGGAAACTCTTTACATTTGGCATTTGCTAAATGAATGCATACCCTTCACCACAAGAGTGCTACCTGGGAATCATGTCTGAGGACT
The DNA here is from genome assembly GCA_004027295.1 of Dolichotis patagonum. NCBI lineage: Eukaryota > Metazoa > Chordata > Mammalia > Rodentia > Caviidae > Dolichotis > Dolichotis patagonum. Next base: position 17,558 of record PVJX010005106.1, read on the forward strand.
TGTTGATAAAGCTTTGGTAGCACTTAAGCACCTCATAGAGATTTGGGGTACAGTGACTCAAGTGTTTTAATGAATCATGAGATTTTGAAAAATAGTGTTAATGCCAGACTTTATATTTGTGAAATGATTTTCATTCTTATTTTCAGATAAGAGAGCTTGAACCCTGGATTAGGCATATGAACCATGAATGACTACTTCAAAATGTGAAGAGAGACTAAAATGTATTTCCCAGTGCACCATTTATGTAGAGATGCTTCTAAAGGGGATTAGGCAAGGTAATATGTACTAAAATGTTACTTTTTGCATAAGCTTTTGTTAAAAAATAGATCCAGTAATTTTGATAAAAAAAATACTTTCTTGGTTGTGGCCAGGATGACTTTTTACTTTTTTTTGTAGCTAGCAGATGCAAAGCATTCCTCTTTTGTCTTTTCAGGTCTAAGGTTGAGTTCTGTGAAAGAAGGGACAATAGTTTATTAATTTTGTGCTCATACAAAGTGTATCTGCATACTAGGCAATTCATTTTAATTATTGAGAATATAACGATGCAATATGACATTTCCTCAAGAAATTGAGCTCTGATAAAATGAAAATCTAAAGGATTTGAAGTTGAGATAATTAGCACTGCACAGATTTTTTAAAAATAGGTATTATGCTAACATTCAAGTGCTATCTACGATGATAAACACAATTTATACCACTCATGGATGAATCTCTTTGAAGTTTCTGAACATGAGAGCATATATACTGTAGGAGGATGAGTAAAATCACTGCGCCCAAGTAGAGCCAGTGTGACACCTATCTCTACTTGCCTCTACTGGAGCATGTGGATGTAGCACATGCAGCATTACAGTCACACGCAGGGGAAGGTCTGTATAAGGTGGTGTTAGGCAGTCTCAGTCACCTCAGGTAGCTCCCAAGTTATTCTACTCTGGGAGGAAACATAAGAGAAAGTTAAGAATAATTTTGGGGGAATACTAACTTACAAATATTCAATTTTCATTTTAAATGTACTTAAGAAATATGTAATGAGGACTCAGCCTTATTTGTTCAGATGAATAAAAGCGTTACCGGATGTTATGAAGTTACTTAGGTAAACAATTTAGCATGATTTTCCCTAAGCTCCTTTTTCTAAGGCTAAAAAATCTCTCTCTCTCTCTCTCTCTCTCTCCCTCCCTCCCTCCCTCCCTCTCTCTCTCTGTGTCGCTCTCTCACTCTGTGTGTGTGTGTGTGTGTATGTTATGTCATAGACATCCAAAATACTGCTTCAAGCAACATGTATGTGCAAAGAATTACATTCTACATGCTAATCAACTTGTAATTAAAAAATATGCTTTTCAAAGAGTCTGTTGTTGGTAATACAGTAATAACTTTATGCTAAGAACTTTATGCTTGCATGAGAATTACAGGATAATCCATTATCTTGAGCAGAATGCTTCATTTCTGAGCTATAATTACCTTGAAAAATCTGTAAAATAATATATGAGTGTGTTTGGGTAAGTTTTAGTATGTACGGGATAAAGTTTATTTCAAAATTTTGAAGTATTCTAGATTGATGGATAACTGATAAACATTATAGGATGAAGACTTATATATACAGAAACTAAAACTACTGAATGTCTTTTTCTTGAATGTGGAAACTGCAACCAGAATACAGATCTCGCCAGTGTCTTCCAATTGTGCTCATACTACCTGACCATTTAATTTCACAATACATTTTGAATATCCAAGTTAAAAATTTTGTGTGTTATTTTATAACCTCTACTGTCTCCTGAAGATATGTTTAAATGTAAATAGCAAGTCATATTCAACAAAATTGTATTGAATTCTACTCCATGGGAATAGAAACATTTCCATAGTATTTTTTTCAACAACTGTCTCTATTTAATATTGAAATCCATTTTATTATAGAGCTTCTAATGTTTTGTCCATTTATTGTGTAAACAAAAAATATTAAAGTTACTTGTAGAAATGTCAAGTATTACCAAGCAACTAATTTTATTTATTTATTTATTTGTACCGAGGATTGAATTCAAGACCTTGTGCTTACCAGGCAAACACTTGAGCCACTGAGGTAAATCTCCAGCCCCAAACAACTAATTTTAGACTAACAGTCTAAAAGTAAAATCTTCAAATATAAGCTTAACTGAGATGTATAGTTTTTTCTACTATCGTTTTATTTATATGCATTCATATAAATGCTAAATTTCAATAAATATCAAGAGCTTTCCATTTTTATTTTATTTATAATTGACTATTAGGTATTCATATTAAGCATGTCATTTGATAGCACAATATATCAATGTTATCCTACAGTTAAATAGAAGAAAATTTAAGGGCCATTCAATAATTCAGTGTTAAATAGATTATGGATATTATTAAAATAGAATATTATATGTTAAAGATACTTATAACAATGTTAATTAAAATATGAAATACAGAAATGCATGTATACACTGATATACATATGCACACTCACAAATATGTCTCCAGTTTGAAATTTGTGCATGAAAAAATGTATGAAGATATGTAAAACAACTGTCATCTGTTGATGGTAAGATTATGGGATTATTGTTCTATGTATTGCATATGACTGCTGTCACCAAGATCCTAAATACTCACATTCAGGAAGAAGAATTATCTTCATATTGTCTGACTATCTCCATCTGCTCCATGTTTTCTACAGAGAAAGCAGGAAGACAGATGTGAAACCAGGATGCCAATCCAGAAGCATTAAATATTTAACAAAAATTGGATGCCAAGTAATTTATAAGAAATTTGCAGTTTATGTCTTTAAGTACTCTTTATTTCTGCTAGTTCTTTTTTTTTTTTTTGGCTTTGTGTATATAGGCTTTTAAGTATGCCAACGAGAATAAATTTACTTTGTGTTAAACTTTGTCCTTAAATGACAGTTGAGACAATTTTCTTAGATACTATTGATTCCTATTATATGACAAAAGGCATATGTTCTATACCATCTATACTTTTCATTAATTTTTTATCTTTTAAAATTACACAGATAGAAAATGAAAATTTGACCAATATTTCAAAATTTACATGTCTCAGTTTTTTTGGTTCAAATTTCTTCCTTTTTTAATGCTCATATAGTTGTGTATTGACATAGATGATCTAGTCTATATGCTTTTTAAAAAAAATTTTAAAGGGAGTAAAATTAAACACACCAAAACAGAACAGAACAGGACATAAGAAACCATAAATTTCAAAGCTAGACAACCAGAGATCTTCACTATTTGTCATATTGTCTCTTGACTTCTTCCAAACGGTTGTCCATATCTTTGCATACAGGGAGCTCATACTAAATAACAAAGCCAATCTTTTCACAAGATGTGTAGTTCACTGGCTCCCACTTGCTAAGGGTGGGGGGAACATGGGATGGGGGACAGGACAACATGAGATGTTTGATTCTTAGCCCACATGCTGCCAGGCTCACAGCCACCCCCCAGAGAGGGGAGGAGCCCCTTGTTCTCCTGGCATCCGGGTCAATCACATGGTGCAGGTCCCGAGGCGCCTGGGTCTCTCTCCAGCAGGCTGCCGAAAGTCTTCCACATTCACCTGCTATTTCTTTCTGATGAATTGACCATTACGCTTCTAAAGTTCTGAAATGGCCAACAGACCACAGAAAGAATTCTGTTTAGGCTCCTGTTTGAAACCAGCAGCTATAGCAATCTGCTGGCTGCGTGCTTCAGGGATACTCTGTATGCTTTTATACAGAAAATGGTTTTACGTAGATTTAAAAATTTTTTTTGCCCAATTAGCTCAAAGATTTTTAATTAAAATCACATCTCATTAGGTCTAATATATAGTTTTTAAAGGCAAGAGAGTAAACTTAAATATTACTGAGGATTTTCAAATTCTGGAAAAACAAGAAGAATACACACACAGTAACAAAAAAATTTATTATCTGTGATACCCTATTCTTCTAGAAAGTTTATCCAAGATTACTAAATTATGATTGCACTTCTGATACATGATTTATCATATTTAGAGTTTTAATATTTGTGCTGGTCAAATTATTTGAATGCATATGTAATCTGACAACGTGTTTGTTCACAAGGAGGAAATATTTCTGCAACTAGCAACCCAAAGGGTAACTCTCAAGAACATACTCATCAAAATAATTCTCAAAAAGTCAGCTTAGATCTTTTTTGTGGAAAGCACCGAGTTTTTCACACAAGATAACCCAGGAATTATCAATGGAGGAGTAAATATACTAAAGTGATGACCTCAGAAAACATATTGTACACTGGAAACATTATACCACACACCTGGTTTCAGGTGCCTGAAGTATGTGGTCATTATTTCTTAGAAGCTTAAATCCTCATCAGTGTCAAAATTTTCAGCTTCAGGAGGCACAAAATGATAACACTGAGATTCCAAAGTGTCATCTTTGGAAGACTAAGGGTTGCAATTTTCCTTCTAGGACACCTCTGGATAAAGCCTGAGAATCTCCTAGACAATCATTTTCAGAATCTCTCACTTATTCTTAGAAAGGTCTCCATCTACTGTTCAATGGTATCACCATGTCAAATCTCTGCTTTGAGACAAAGACAGGTAAGTTTTTCATAACCAAAGTGTAAGCAACTTCGAACACAAAAGCAAATATCATCCTATCTACCCCTACCACTACTACCTTCCATCATTTTTTATACCCAAGGAATAGTCTGTATCTCTCTCCCTTTCCTTCCCTTCCCTTCCCTTCCCTTCCCTTCCCTTCCCTTCCCTTCCCTTTTCTTCCCTTTCTTAACTACCCCTCCCATCCCCTCTCCTACTCCTCTCCCAACTCTTTCTTTTTGTTATTTTTTATTTTATTTTAAAGAGAATAAAACAAAAGGGGGCAGTACAGAGAGGATCAGAACAGGACAACATGGGCAAACAGTACTTTACATTAAGACAACCAGAGATCAACATTAGCTATCACAATATCTCTTACTCTGCTATAGTTGAGCATAGTTTCAAATACAATAATATCAAACATAACAAAATAGTACAAAGCCATGCAAAGAGTGAAAGAATTACAGGGCTTTTAGAACCGAGTAACAGAGAATGATCAATGGGTACTGTAATATCTCATTTTTGATAAAAAAATTTTTGTTTAAACTATCACACATATTCAAATCCCAATAAGAAACAATGTGATAGATAGAACCAATGGTACTAGAAGAATAGAAGCATGGTAGGACTTCTCAGAAGGATGATATTAAATCAGCAATAGCTGTCATAATGTTTTGTTTTCTTCAAAACAGCTGTTCATATCATCACATATGATATAGTCAAACAAAACAGGATAAAACCATTCCAACTGATGATTGAAAACATTGAAAGGCTTCAAAGCTATGAGATGGGGACTCATGCTTACCATAAAATCTTATATACTCTTATCAACTCTCATACTAGGGAGACTATACGGTATTTACACTTGTGAGTTTGGTTTATTTCGCTTAGGAGAATGGTCTCAAGTCGTGTCCATTTATTTATAAATATCTCAGTGTGAGAATTCTTTATAGCTGAGTAGTACTCCATTGTATAAAAATGCCACAACTTTTTTATCCATTCGTCAGTTGATGGGCACTTAGGTTGTTTCCAGGATCTGGATATTACAAATTGTGCTGCTATAAACATGGGTGCATATATATCACTGTAGTATGATGTTTTCAGTTCTTCTGGGAACATGCCCAGAAGTGGATAGCTGGGTCAAATGGGACTTCCAAACCCAGCTTTTTGAGGAATATCCAGACTGACCTCCAGAGCACCCAGCTATATAAAACAAATACTAACAGAAATGAAAAATCAAATAAGCAATGATACAATTATAACAGGAGACTTTAACACACCATTGACACAAAGGGACCGATCAACTAGACAGAAAATCAGCAAAGACATGACAGAACTGAATCACACCTGTGAACAAATGGACTTGATAGATGTATACAGAGTGATCCATCCAACAACATCAGAATACACCTTCTTCTCAGCAGTACATGGGATATTCTCTAAAATAGATCATATACTAGCCCACAGAACATATTTAAGTAAATGCGAAAGAATTGAAATTATCCCATGCATGTTATCAGATCATAGTGCTGTGAAACCAGAAATTAATGATAAAAGAAATTGCAAAAAAGCTACAAACACGTGGAAACTGTATAATACACTCTTGAGCAATCAGTGGGTCACAGAGGAAATTAAAGAAGAAATTAAACAATATCCATAAGTAAATGAAAATACAGACACAACTTACCGGATTTTGTGGGATGCAATGAAAGCAGTCTTCAGAGGAAAATTTATTGCATTGAGTTCCCACATCAGGAAGACAGAACGAACACAAATAAACAACCTGATGCTACAACTCAAATATCTAGAAAAAGAAGAGCAAGCCAAGCCAAAAGCCAATAGATTTAAAATTTACTAGAAAAAAATTTCTGTGGAATATAAAAAAGAAAATGAGGTTTATAAAACAGCCAAAAATGTAGTTTAAATAAAATTTTAAAAAGCAATTTAAATAAAACAATTTTTAAATAAAATTTAAATAAAACAAAATTAGGAGTTAAGATTCTTGATAGTCAAGTGAATGCTCTACATATTTTATTGAGATTATAATTCTGTGTGCAAAAGTAATTTTACATAAAATAAATTTTTATATCTGAAATACATTGGTGTAGCTAAATAATGTGCTAGAAAACATTTTAATGATAATTTTGAAATAGATTTCATGTAGTAATTTTTATAGCTTCTACAAACTTTTGTAGTTAAAAACAATACAAAACAAAACAAAACAAAACATTCTCCAAGTAGTGAAAACATGTCAGCATTGAAAGCTGTGGGCTCTATTTTGACTACTGATAAATATGAGACAATTAATGAAAAGCAAATATAGAGGCTATGAAATGCTATTATTAATGAGGTCTACTTTCTGTTAACCCAAGAAATACGGTATTGTGCTTAAAAGCCTGGATATTGGAACTCAAAGAGTGAAATCTAAACTTTCGTAGTTGTGCATACTTTTTACCTCAGTAATTTTAACTCCTGTAAACTTAATTTTGCATCTATATAGGAATTAAATTAGGGAAGTTTTTTTTTCTTTTTTTTTTTTTTTTACCAGGAATCATACTAAGGACCTCACATTTGCCAGATAGATGCTGTGCCGCTGAGCTATATCCCTGGTCCAGAAAAGTCATTTTAAAGAATCATGTATAAGTATCAAGAAAATGGATATTAATAATAAAATTATTGTGCAGTATATACTGACGGATTTTTATAGGGAATCACAGCATTAGAATGGGCCCAATTTCTAGGATCATTAGAATTTCTAGTGATGCCTTACACCCTAGAGGCTGGTAATGTAAAGCAAAACTGACTGTATATTTAGTGCATTGTTGATCACTATGCTGTGCATGGGGTGTGTGCACCCGCATGCGTGTATTTTATACCTGTAGCATTTTAAAACAATTTCTGACATTTTGCATATATGGTTTTTATCTGAAGTATTTATTATTTAAACAATTTATTTTATCCTATTGTCAGTAGTTATTCCCATTAAAAAGTTTTAATTTCTTCATAATTTAATATTTAATATTACTTTTTATAATGTGTTTTTTTTTTGTACTGGAATTTTAACTCAAGACCTTGCACTTGCCAGGCAGGTGCTGTGCCAGTGAGCCCTGCTCCAGCCCTTCTACTTCTCACAGTGCTATGTGTATGCCTCAAACTTAAAGAAAAAAAGAAAAGGAAAAAAAGTTAAAAATTAAAAAGATAAAAAGCAAAATTAAATTAGTATATTTATAAAAGTTTACAATTTTGGTTTTGTCATTATGGCTTCACTTTATTTTGGCCTTTACTAGCTATATTTCTTTAAATATGTGATCCCATTTCATTGTTTTACTTTTAAATGTGGTTTTATTTTATGTGTTAAATTACCTAAAGGAGGCTCATTTTCATTCATTAATTTTACTGAAACCATTCCTAAAGAAAGTATAAAATCTTATTTAATCAAGTATTGTTATTCATTATAACATCATAAGTCAACCCTAATCAATATATCTGCTCTGTGTAGTTTAATTATCTATATATCCTGTTTAAATGGAAACTAATTCCAATGCTGTGCAAATGTAAATTGATATCTAAGAAGTGTAAACACATACTTTGTAGACAGAGATAAAACCAAAGAAAGAAGAAATAGGTTGCTGACCACTAAAGATTTGGGCAAGGAGGGACAGGAGAGGTGATGTAAGTCACATGACATTAACCATAATGACACTTCAGCAAAGGTCAGAATTGTCTGAAGAACCCACAAGTGTGACAGGGTGTCACAGGACGCAGTGAGTTAATCCTCTGATATTTGCTTTTTGAAACATGCCGGCATTTGTTGGAAACATGTACGGGAGGTTTAAGATTGATTAAGAGGCCGAAGTAGAGATCTTAAAGACAGTTTGTACCGCAGCCCTCCACCTCGTTACTTCTAACTCGCCTACCAGTTTTCTAATAAACGATCTCACCAGCTGGAAAACAGAGCTCCTCACTCCTATCTTGTCTCAGTTTCAACTCATGTTTCATGACTCACTGCACGTACTTGCTGGAACAATATTTCTAAAACAGCAACATGATGATATCAAGGTGCTTTTCCTATCCTTCAAATCGCACATCCTGCTGTTTGCCCTGCTTAGAGCGCAGTGCATGCTTTGACACGTGTCTGACAAGGCCCTTCCCTTTACGGATACACCACTTTCCTACCTGCACCATATGTTTCTATTTCAGTCATACTGGACAACCTGATAGTTCTAGAATTTGTCATGCTTTCTAAAACTTTGTATTTTGATTAGATTATATTTCTTTACTGTACGGTAGTCAAATTCAAAAAGAATGTTCCATGCATTCATAGAATGTTCTCTCTTTGGGAAGCATCTATGTTCACTTTTCAGGAGATGATGTCCTTTTTGGAGACCATTAATGTATGTATGCTTTCTTTAAAGCACTTGTCACCACCCAGGATCCAAAGAGTTTCCTGAAGTAGAGATAGGTCACCTAACCCATCTTGCCTATGGAAATAACTTTGCAAGTTTGCTTTCATCTTGAGAAAAGAATTTTTAGGACTAATCAGTAAGAGACATGGGAGGGGCTTACTAGGTAGGGCTTGAAAGTTACACATGGAAAGAAATACAGAGAGAGATGCATTATTTTCTGGAAATGGGAATATTTATGCTTCTCAGGCGGGAGTAGAATATGTGGTCCACCTCAAGAAAGAAACAGGTGTGAATTTAGGATTTTTTTTTTTTACCAAATTAATATATACAAAGTAAGGACTCTGAATACTCTCAACCTATTCTTTATCTTAGGGTCAGGTTTCTGCTCTTTACTTTCTCAAGCAAGCCCACCCACAGACATTCAGTATTCTCAAGTAATTTGGGGTGTGATGGATCTGGAAGGAAAGAAACCTAAATTCCATCAAGGGAATGCTGACATGGATCACCTTGGATGAGTTTAACTGGGTCCTGGAATTTGCAGTTTTTTAAAAAAGTAGTTTTTAGCCATGAATTTCTTGTCTTCTTCTTATATTGTTATTTTTCTATCCAACCTCACACTCATTACTATCTATATACACCTATCTATGTATGAGTTTTTGGAGACTAAAATATTATTTTTCACTCTTTTAGCCCAACTTTTAAAAGGAATGATTATATATAGTATGATCTCAGTAAATATAGTGGAATAAGTAAGCTAATTTGTCAGTCAAGGTAGTTTACTGGTCTTCATGTGCTTTGTTAATAGGATTTTATATAAGCAAATATTACTGATATAATGATTGAAATACTTTAATGTGTGTGAGAAACACAACACAATCAGAGTTAGTTATGGATGTTAGAAAGCAGTTTCATGTAACATTAAGCCACATGCACCCTCCTATACAAATTGCCCACCGAAGAAAAAAGGTACACATGGAGCTTTGGTAGCTTTCTAGGAGTAGCATGTGTACTTGTGAGTAGCAAACAGGAATGTCTGCAGGTAAATAAGAAAAACATAGCCAATTAGTTTCCTCTGGAAGATAAATAGAAATAGACGTAAGACAGTTTTTGAACTTGATATTTTGCAAAGGATCTTCCAAATGTGTTATACTTCATTTTGTTCTATCTATTAATCATCCATCCACCCATTTTCTATCTTTAATTATAAAATTTAAATGAAAAATAAATGAATGAATTTAGTCAAGCCATCATATAATTTAAAATAATGCACAATACAGCACAACTATGTATCCTATTCCATTACTATGCCACTTTGAAATGATTGTGTCAAGAAATATTCTAGACTCAGAGAAATAGAGATTTTTATCCACAAATAAATGTGTATTATACACATTGTTTCCTTTTAAAAAAAGGTATAAGAATTTTATTCCAGACAAGTGTATTTTGATAGAAATCATGATTTTTAATCGGCTGAATTGTGTTGTCTTATATGGGGACTGTAATAACTCTATTATCTTTTGTTAATGAAAATTAAATTTGTTTCCTATTTGGTCTTCCAACAAATACTTCACAGAACATCTCAAAAATGCGTATTTGCATGTTTATGTAAAGTATTTATAGATTTTTTCCAAATTTCTAACATTTATAGTTGCCACAATTTCTGAGTAGCATGTTCCAATACTTTTAATTGTAAAACAATATTACTATAATTCACCTTGCTCTGCATTGTTGCTAATACAAATAATAAATTGACATTAGTATATAAAACTTCTGGTATTAGTTATACTACTGAATACATTTTGATTTTTATGACTGCCAAATATTTTCTTAGGCTTTAAGTTTATACAATCTTCAAATACTAACTCTATCTTAATACTTTTAAACTTTCTTTTTTAATTTTCTTATTTGTGGTCTAATTGAGCCATATTATCATTCAATTTATTTTCTCATTTTACTGAGCAAGCAGGCCAAAACAATACAAAATAAGTTTTTACTTTGAATAGTCAGCTTCTTTGGTTGATAAATCATGTTATGTATAGTTAATAGCATTATACGATTACTGGAATAGATTTCACATTTTTATTTATAGTTTTAATAGAACTTTAACTTGAAGTACAAGAAAACTCACTTCTAATTCTAATATGGTAAAAATAATTAAAATTATGCTAATATGTGTATTTGTGTCAGAATTCTATTCACCACTTTTTGAGAAAATATTGCAATAATAATGTATTTTTAAAATTCTTATGATGCAGATATCTATTCAATGATTTTCTCATTTTTATTTAATCCACCTGTTTGCATTGAATAAGCTCAAGTAGATTATCATGTAGTATTTATCATAGATATTACAATTTTTTATTTGTTCATATTTTATTTAGAACCTATGCAGAATTATGTGTCTTAAGAAAGTAGCATAGTATTTTCATGATATTGTGTTGTTAATTCTTTACATTCTGAAGCATTGGACTATATTTATTTTGCTTACAGTATCCTTTTAACAATATTTTATAATCTACAAAATCTGTAGTTGTGTCACTTATTTAATTACTAAGTATACGTTTGTGTTTCTGCTCACAAATTTTTTTTCTTGATCATGAGAAGCTTTTTTATTTTGGTCTTATCTGAAGATTTTCAATTTACATTAAAAATTCAGAGAAATAACTTTGGCCTTGATGATAGTGATCATATATTTGATTTCTGTTTTATTACTTTCTACTCTTATCTTGACTGGCTTCCTCTAATTTTTTGTTTGTTTTAGTGGTGTTTATTAATTTCTTAGAAAATGTCATCTGCTCAGTTCATTATTTTTCTCCTCTAATATAAGAAATAAAACCAGAATTATAGTAGATACAGAAGATAGTAAATATTTACATTGTATAGCCCAAATACAGATTACACACAGCATGCTTTTATTTCTTAAATCCTTTAAAATTGGACAATACTAAAACCAGAATGGCTATGCAAACATAGCAAAGGGCTGGATTTGGTCATTAAGTTATTTTGCTGACCCGTGATTATTCCTAAATTTCTACATAGTTTATGCTTAGTTTACAAAACTTTAGGTATATTTAAACATGAAATATTACAATTTCTAGTAACATTGCTATTGTGACTCATTAGTATTTGCATTTTTTTCCAAAATTTCTTACCACAGAAAACTCCTATTTTCTCTGTAGAAAATCTTTGCAAGGCAAGTTACAATAAAATTTGCTTGCTAAACTAAATATCACAACTACTTGAGATAGAGTGGTCATCAACATTTAGAACAGTCATCTATCTCAACATAGAAGATTCCTCACAAATGGGACTAGAGTATTGGGAATACAGCAAAAGTGTCTCTCATTAGTGCTTTGGCAAGGATTTCTGACATTTTTCTTAATTTTATCAATGCTTTGCTAACTGGAGAACAGTTCTAAACATCTTTTATTTGTTTGTTTTGGCTGTCTCTTTTGTGTCTCCTCCATTTTAATAGGATCACAGATCATTCCTTTAAAGATATGTGAATACAACATCTCTGTTTAGGATCTAAAACTGTTGTTCATACAGTAATGTAATAATTAAAAAATAGAAGAGCAATCACTTTATAATGTAATTTTATGATAAAATAGATGACACTGAATTGTTACAGATACATAAATTAATGATGATAATGAGCAAATACTTAGTACTCATTGTGTTTTAAACACAATTCCAAGTATTTTTCATGTTTTTAAATGTGTGTTTTTAGTTAGGTACCCTAGCAACCCAAATTTATAGAGCAGGAAACCACTAAGGAATAAAATAATTATTATCACACATGAAATCTGAATTGTCTGAATCCAGTAAGATGCACTGCTTAAAACATGATGAAAGCCTCTAGTTCATTGTTATTTCTCAAGGTAATTTTATAAATAGAAATATTTCAACCTTATACAGATACTGTGTTTTCATTTAAAATCCTTATTTAAATTCAATAGCGAGTAGTACTAAGTAATTAAAATTAAAAACTAAGTCATTGTATTTTAAATCTATATTTATATCTGTTGTGTTTTATCACACAAAATCAACCATGAAGCTTAACTTATGAAAAAAGTAACAAATTTCCAATATATGGCTTCTATATAAGTTCATGAATAAAGAGCAGCTCATCTCCCGACCACTGGGTTTCCTTGTTTTTAGATGGCTTTCTTTCAATTGATTTTATTTACTTTCAAAGTGACATTTCAACAGAGGTATCCACTCTCATTTCCCATCTCCTCTGACATTTCTGTGACTTTGAGTGCAAGAAGCTGCTTGCCAAAGACTTGCTAGATTGATGTTGAGAGAAAAGAAGAAAAAATCTGCAGATAGCAGATGTTTCTTTTCTTCTTGTTGTGCCTATTACTTTGAAAAACTGACACTGCTTAAAAACAGATTTCAGATGTTCTGTCTTTTTGGCAGCAAGAGTGAATGTGTTGCCCAACTAAGAGAAGTGTAAGTATTGTCTAAACAGGCAAATTGTAGTTGGATAGAAGAATGAATAAACTTTCAGTAATATGTCACTTTTTTCTCCTTTGAGCAAAATTTTAAAACACATAATTTAACTGAATAAGTACTTCAGCTATTCATTTTACCTTGGTATTTTTCTAGGTATGGCTAAAATTCTAATATTTCAGTGGATATATTTATTTTCATTCCGATTTAATACACTACATGTGAAAAATATTGCAAACCTTGAACAGTTTCTTGGAGATTTAGTTTGCATATATAAGGTTGTAAATTTTAATTTAGAGCATGCTACATTTTACACACACACACACACACACACACACACACACCAGAGTTTTTACTACCAAACATGTTGCTGTTAGCAAATGGTCTCCAACAACACTCTCATTGAATATTCCAATAAGAATAAGTGATTTTCCTATGGGAAAACAAAATTTGAAAAAGACAGCTGTGCTTCTAGGATAAATATAAACATATATGCAGCCTTGGGCAAATGGATGTGGGCTGATTTAAAGTCCCTAATTAAGTCCTTCCTAGTATGCTTGGGCAGGACACTGTGCAACTACCTTATATAGCCCTACACATTGGCTAAGAACCTCCCAGGGATTTTTCACAATTTTTTGATTTAATGTTCTCTTCATGTAAATGTCACATCTAATTATCTGTCTACTCCTAGATAAAGAAAATGAGTTTAAAGTTATGAATGTCAGAACCACTAGTAATGCAAGACCAGTGCTCAGGGATGAAAAATAGTCTTGCTGTATCCATTGTGAATCTTCCTCCAGCTTCCACATCCTTTACAGAAAGGGTCGTATGTAAGAGAGTAAGTTTGTTTAACAGTTGTAACCCGTCATCTGTGTGTAAGAAAATGCCCCCCACCTTGCTCTGTCTTTCTCTTTATATGTAGCATAACTAACAAGAATATAATACTGATTAACAAAAACATTGCTATTGCTATTATCTTGTCTTCCATCATTTATTATTAATATTCTTGGACTGCCCGGAAGTCACAGAGTGATTTCATTTATTGAGCAGTAAGAATACAGGCAATACGAAATTCTAAGATATTGAATACCTTCACAAAAGTTCCCACTCTTTAGTAGTAGAAAACTATTTTGAGGTAATAATGGGTTTTATTTTTCTACATCTGAGCTCAGAATCTTATTGGAAATTTGAGATAAAACAAGTAAATGTTTATATTTAGTTAGATAAAAGTGTTAGTTTAGGAGAACATGACCCTGCATGTGATCCAGTGACAAGAAGGCATAGAGATTTTAGGGGCATAAATTTCATCAAACAAAAGACAAATCTAGGTTGGTAATTTAATCTTTAAAATATTTCATGTAACTTCAGCAAGGTAAATTTACAGCAAAATGTTTAACGTATCCACTGTCCGATCATCTTGATAGAATTTAAACTTTAAAGAAAAAAGCAGAGTGTGTAAGAAATGAAGGAAATTGATGCAACAGACTAAAAATGTGTTTCAATTGTTGGGTTGAGAAAGGGATAGTATTACCACATCCTTAAGAGACAAAGCATGCAGAAGCATGCTTCCACAGTAACCTTTCCAGATACTGAAATACAAAAGCAGAAATAAATTTCTCAGACAGCAGAAGATGTCCCTTGTCTTGGTGAGTGGAAACAGAACAGAACTCAATTTTAGATTCAACAACTCATTTTTGTGTGGGGGATGCTGGGGGGGACTGTGGTGCTTATAATACATGAAGAACAGTTTTCAATAGGGAAATACCATACTTTCTGCTGGTAAGGCAAGGTAATGCTGGTAAGGCAAGGTAATGACAAGGCTGACTATTTAATTTGTAAAAAGGAAAAAAAATTGTGAGTACATTTGCCTCAGACAAATGAAACAGTCATACCAGATATGTAAAACTACCATTATCGGTATACATTGCTGGTTTCTTTTATTTATCATATGGTTCTATAGAACCACAAAACATGGTATCTTTATTAAAACATTAAATGCACAGCACATTGATATTTTAATGTAAGAATGCTACAACAATGATATTTATACCTCTATTAATAGCATAGCTGAGATTCATGCACCAGATTATAATTCCAGCTACTTGGGTGACTGAGGCATGACAACCTCAATTTCAAGGCTACCCTGGGTAACTTAGAGTCTTAGCTAGGCTTGTCCCAAAAGAGCAAAACAACATGGAAAAAATAAAAAAAAAAAAAAAACACTTGAACTCCTACTTCTTGTTTATGACTCTTCTATTTTTGTATGTCTCTCTCTGTATATATCTCTGTTTCTCCATGTCTGTGTCTGTCTCTTCCTTTCTGTCTGTGTGTCATATACAAGATAAACCATGAAATAATTTTTTTGTGTTTGACTTATAGATATTCCACTGTTTCAAAAATATTTTGATACATATGCTAACTTGTTTCATTTATATTACTAGTATGTCTTGGTTCATTGAAAAGAAAGTTTTCAATTACTATCTGTTTGTTTCTTCTTTGTAAAACCCTTTTTGGTCCGTGTCATATATTCTGAGTAATTACTTCGAAGATACCAGTACACAGTGTATTAATTATTCTTATTATCCTACTATTTAGTTATGAGATTTTGTTTTATTTTTCATAAGTAAAAATGAAAACAAAACAGACTGACAACAAACACAACAAAAACTAAAAACTCTGGGGTACAATTCAGTGCAAAGCTTTGGCTTGCATCCCCAGTACCTCAAAATAAATCAACAAGTAGGCATTTGAATTTGCCCCTCTTGTTGCTATATTCACTTTTGTCCTTATTCCTTATGTCTATATTTGAAAAAACCAAAAGAACAAAAGATAAAAGCAAGCAAAATAAACGCTCAAAAAATGAATGGGAAATAGTATTTTGTTGTTCTTATTAAAAAAATCCATTACAAATTAATTAAAAGTAAAATGATGAAACATCCGTGGAAATCTTTTGAATTTGGGGTGCTAATTAGTAAAAGTGTGATATTCATAAAAAACACAATTTTTATGTTACCATTAGATTATACATTTAAGCCTGACATCAAAACACTAGATATGTTTCAAAAATATTACATTAATTTTATAAGGGTGTTTTAATGAGTGTATGTATGTATTTATGTTTGTATATTTATATTACCGTTTCTGAGACTTACTGTCTGATGTGTAACAAAATGTGCGAGTGACCAGTTTAATCCTATTAAGTTTTAAACAGGACAAGTCCCTTGATACTCACTTATTTTTTCATCACTTTTAACACTTTGATAATACATATTTAATATTAAAAAGATATATTAAACATGATAAATTATCTTTAATATATCTTTAATATCTGTAATGTAGTTTTTTTGGAAATATTGCAGAGAAACACTTTATTGCTGTGTACATAAAAATAAATTGAGATTTTTGTGGACAAAGTTCTCATTCTTTGAAAATTAAAATATTATACAGTTTTGACCCAGTATTCTTATCTGAAGCTAATTCTTGATAAAGTAACATAGAACTTGATAAAGTAACATAGAAGATAAAATCTATTTAACTATTGAGTTCCTGAGGAAAAACAAGCTGTATGTATTTTGCTGAAATTAAAAACATAAAACATAAAACAAAGAAAATTAGAGAAATAAAGTTTTTCCTTTCATCAGATAGAAATTTAAAAAAATAGCAATCTTACTAAAGAGCAAGTATGACACAACATAATGATACTGAAAAAGTACAAATTTCAAAAAGGTAAGCTGAAAGTAGATATGCTTTCAAGTTTAGCATTCATAGAAAAGTATATTACAGGTACTTTATTATTTGTGTATAGTTTGTATAGCATACGTGTTGGATGACAGAATTCACAAACTGTTTAAATAAAAAATAGTTGACATGTCCACAGTTGGCAAAAATCATACATAGCCACTGTCAAAATTATAAGATAGATAATTATTTTCTTGGAGGTCAGAGGAACAGAAAATTCTGAAGTATGAATGAAAAATAAGTCATTGGGAAATGAAAATTAAAAAAGGGAAACAGCTGATATCTCAAAAAAGAAAGGATTGAAAACACAAAAATATATGTGTTCTCAAACTTCTTCTAAAATTAGTATTTCCACAGTAATGCACTCACAAACAAAAGAATCACTTTTTAATATCTATGCATACAACAAACTAGAAACCACATTTTAAAATGATACAATGTGAAATAGTGAAAACAAAGCCAACAAACAAAACTCTGACATTTTGGTAATTAAAATATGTTCTAGAATAATGGAGAAAAAATTTTAAATCTAAAACCAAAAATGTTCTGAATAAATAGATATTCCTAGCTGTCAAATGTTAGTTTGCAGTATAATACTGTCAATCCTTCCCAGATAATATATAAAGTTTAATTAGTTTCAATCAAAATTCTGTCGGGATATTTTAGGAACTCAATAGACTCATTCTATATTTAATAGCTACATAACTTTTAGAGAATAATTTTATCCACCAACTTCAGAGCCAGATGAATCAAAAATAATGAACTGATGCGATTGCATCCATTGCACAGATGAACTGCACAATACAGAGAACCAAGATCTGAACCAGGTATACGCAGAAACTCACATTATAAAGTAAAGCAAAGGCATGGGTTAAAGTTGTTGGAGAAACTGGCTTGTGTGTGGCAGTGAAAAAAAATGGATTACAAAATAAGATTGCTGCAAGAGGCTATATTAGTCCATTTTCTGTTATTTTGTAATAAAAATACCTGAAAGTGTAAATCAGCTTGTGGTTGCTACCATGAAGTACCTGAGTAAACCAACTTAAAAAAAAAAGAAAGATTTACTTTTCCTTGTTATTTCAGAGGCCCCAGTCCATGTGTGATGAGCTCCCGTTTTGGAGCCTGTGACAGTGCAGGATATCACAGCAGAGGATAACACTGCTCACTTCACGCCTTCCAGGAAGTAGAGAGAGAAAGGGACAGAGGACAGAGCCAGAACGTCAGGGTCCCTTCACAAACACTCCCCAGCTGACCTCCGTTTCTCCAATACATCTGTCTTTAAAGGTTCCACTGGGCCCCCCAAACATCACCGGATGATAACAGCATCTTAAGCATTTTGGTACTTAGCAGATATTTAAGATTCAAACTGCAATATTGAGGCTGGATGTTTCATAATGAAATGAAGTTTGTTTAGCTCACAGTTTTTGGTATTTAAGAGCATGGTGCCAATATGCTAATGGGGCCTTCTGGCTACATCACAGCTTGACAGATGGCATCACAGTGGGAGCGGGCATAAGAGGGGGACATCACACTTTGAGACAGGAAGCTAAAGAGTCAGAGATCGGGCTTCTCTGTTTCTTGTAATAACAACTTGTTCTCGTGGGAACTAAGTGTGATCTCCAAGAACTATATTAATCACTTCTCAGCATGGTACCCAAATGACTTGAAATATTGCACTTGGATTCACCTTTTAAAGGTTTCCCTACCTCTCGGTATCATCAACTGGGGAACCAAGCACAAGAAATTTTGGGAAACACACTCACGCCATATCAAAACCATAGCAGAAGTAAACTAGAGATTGATTAAAACTGAAATGCAAAAGGTGAAATTGTTAGCAGTTAATTTAAGGAATAATAAGAAAGGATTTTGTGAAAGGTGCCAAATAATTAAATTTTATTTAAGGATTTCAGCTTTAAAATGATTCACTGGTATACAGTATGGTGACACACAGGTAGGTTTTCAAATTTAACAGATTATATTATAAAATTTTTATAATGTGCCTCATGTCAATTATGATTCTATATCCATGATTTTTAGAATTTATATCATAAATGAGAGAAATAATGGATAAATATATTTGCAGTTTCATAAGCTGATAACAGGTAAATAACTAGACTATGCCTGAAATTCCTGCTAATCTCCGACAACCATGATAAGAAAAGAAACATAATTAGAAAAAATAGAAAAGATGAAATACAGAAGAGGAAACACAAAGGACTCAAACATTATTGAGCATATGGTAACCATCATCACTAGTTAAACTAGGTAAGTTAAAATGCAGTAATAATTTACTTTATATACCTCAGATTTATAAAATATTTTGGCAAATGTTGGCACAGATTGATAAACATTTCTAAAGGTAGTACATGTAAGCAGAGTTTCTGATCAATAGATACCACATTACTTGACAGTCATAAATTTCTGCTCCTGGTTATAAGAAATAGAAATGTTTACAGAGATCCATAACATATTTAAAAGATGCTCACTGTGGTATTCTTCGATGTGGAGTAAATTAGAGACAATTTTGTATTACGTTGTAACTGTTAAGTAAAAAAAAAAAATCCCTAACCATAAATAATCATAAAGATATTAATAAATATAATGTTGATTTCAAAGTATTTTTAACATTTAGGTAAATTTTAAAAACAGAAAATATGGCATTTTTCTAAAATACTTAAATAAAAAATACTTATAAATACGTACAAGTAAAAGAACAATCTCAGATACATGAGATTGATTACCACTAGTCTGACAAGTAGAATGAAAATGTGAAACGATGAGAGAGTGAAATAAATAAGATAGATAGAGAGATAGATAGATGATAGACATTTTGAAGTAGTTGGTGACAGATTGCTATAAAGAAATACCTAAACATTTTGAAAATCAGAGAAAACATATATATTAACAACCACAGTAGAAAATTATTGGTTCTTTCCAGACCTTCAATGCCACGTGCCTACCTGTGTTCACATGCCTGTGTTGTCTTCTTCCATTTTGAATAAGTGTTTGTTTTTATGATCAATAAAACATGGTGAAAGTGACTTGAAATATTTTTGGTCATAGGAGCAGAACTGATGAAACTATTTATCTTTCACCTTAAAAAAAAAAACCCTTAGCATACTCTGTACCCCTGGACCCTTGGGCATTTCACTGAAGTAGACTTCTCCTCAATTTTAGTTTCTTGCCTTCTGACATGTAAATGTTTTATTTAAAAAGTCATAGACTTTCTGTTTCTTGCTCATGAGGTCAATGAAAAGACAGAATCTGAAGCCTTATGAAATAAAAGTGCTGAAACTTACTGTGAACCACATTATGACACAGGCAATAGACCTTCAGGGTTGATATGTACATAGGAGGTAATAGAGAATATGTATTCCTTAGAAGCTAAAAGTAAACAGTTTACAGTGAAACCTACGAACAGGAATGGAAAAAAAGACATTTTACATGTCACTAATTGCATTCAAATTCCCAAGGGATTTGTTAATTTTATCTAACAATGAAACTACATCTTGTACAGTAGTTTAAACTTTCAACAGCCCCTGTCATTCTCCACGACCTGTCTGTCTTCTGCACAGCACAAATAGGCCTGTTGGACGGGGATGTGGTAGGAATCATCACCTACGTCCTTCAGGTCACTGATGGTGGCCCTAATCTCTGTCATCCCCGTGGGAATGCAGGATTCAGTACTATTTGTTCAGGCATGAATACTTGCATTTTCTGCTCAGCCTTCTCCACCAGCATATACCTCACTGGTATATACCTACTGGTTATAAGAAACTGGTCAAAGAAACTGGTCAAAGAAACAATGTGGAGATTTTAATTGCTGTTGTGTTGCAGAATTTAAGACCAGAGAGAGACAGAATCAGGAGGATCAACACCAGGCTCCCCAGACTTCTGTACAAAATGGTTGAACACTGAGTAAAGGAGAAGCCCTCATTTTTTAAAAATTGTACCAAGGAAGTTGGTTTTCATCATGGAACTTGTGGGTGGGCACAAGGGGAACAAAGCATTTTGTCAAGCTGTGATGGTTTTGACTCTCCCTGGCTCTGCTTTGGCATAACAGGAGATTATCAGACTTTATTTAAAGGGACAAAAATTGCTACTTTTATCTGTATTATAACAAAGAACAAAAACTACAGAGATGAGAACATTTGAGGAACTCAACTTTCAGTTTTTAAACCCAGAGACACACCCAGACACTTGTATGACCAGATGTGTAATCCAGGCACATGGATGCATGAAAGTATTTTCAGAGTATGTGGTCCATTTCCAGCCAATGGGAAGTGAAGAAGAACGAGAATGCTGTGGACACTTGGAAAATTCTTTTGATAGAAACTTTAAAACTACATAAAGAAAAGATTTTGTTTCTTATTTGCCACTGCTAGTCTTTCACAGAGTAAGAACTCTCAAGGTGATGGTAGAATGTAGCTGAAGGATGGGGGATCTTGAGAAATCAAAAGTTTATCTAAATCACAAAAGCAACAACTGGACTATAAACTTCAGAAATTAAGTAAACAGCAAATGTTCTTATGATTTAAGCCAATTTTAATTGCATAGTCCCTTATATGTAGGCAAATGTTGTACAAAAATATGTAATAATAATATTTCCATATTAAGAAAAATTGTTTCTAGGTCCTTATGAATTGTATTTTGAAAACAACTTGTCTGAAATACAATGCTATGAGAAAGAGAACATAATGTGATTTAAAACACACAATATGAAATCTGTCTTAAAATAATTAAAAATCACTTACAAAGTACATATTTAACCATAAATATTCATGAAATATCTATTTTGAGCTAAACTGCTATTTATTGGATGCAGTGTCCTGAACAAGGAGATAGATAAAAACCATACTGTATTTTTTAATTTTAGATAGCAATACTTGTAAAAAATGTACTAAAGTAAGATATACATTAATATACTAAACAAACAAAACTAAGCAGAAAAATTAAATTGCTTTGATAATTAATTATCCATTTGTTTGTTTCTTGAGACAGTGTCTCCTTATGTAGTGTAGCCTGGACTTGAACACATTACGTAGCTCAGGATGGCCTTAAACTCACAGCCATCCTCCTGCCTCAGCCTCCCAGGTGCTGGGAGGCATGTGTCACCATGTCTGTCTAATTTTGAAAATTAAAATAAGATAATATCTTAAGTAGTTTGAAAATTATGTGATTTTGGTAATTTAAATGTTATAGTTGCTTCATTAGAAAGCCTCATTTCATTATTAGTCTTGCATCAAAAGTTTGATAGAGAGTTAACGTCATTTCAAATTTTATGTCACTATACAATTCACTATTTGAAGACAGTGTCAATATAATGCATAACTCTATAAAACACAACAAAATGCTAATGCTATAAACAATCATAGCCTTGAATTATTGCTCATAGTCATTCAAGTCATGACTATATGCTGTAAAGCATATCTTTAAACACTGTCAATGTATTAAAATCCTTAAAATAATAAACAACAATAAAAATTGACATTAAAAACATTAACTTAATGGTAAAAGAATGAATTAGCTCATAGCCATTAATCCTTGCATTCAAAATTGCGGTGGATTAGGTATTGGTCAGCTTCAGTGGGAAAGCCCAGCTGTACTGAGTCAGCATGGATCTGGCCATGGAATGGGGTAAAAGGAAGATTCTATGTTGCTGGTGTTCTAGGAGAAGCTGTATTATGGCTGGTTTTCCTGATAATAACTTGGCTATTCTTGTCAGAAGAGGAGCTGGGTCCTAGCTAAGGCCAGGGATGACTGTGGTTTTCTTCATGGGAGCTCTGGTCTTTGCTCTTGTCTTGCGCATCACTTCCTGCCTCCAGTGCAGATCCCTCAACTTCCTGGCACAGATCCTTCACCCCACTGGCACGGCTTTTCTAGCTTCCACCACTTACCTTCGGTCCTTTCTGGTGCAGATCTTTGACCTTGCCTGCAGGGGGCTCCAGGCCTTCCACTGAACTCAAACGGGATGTTGCTGGGTTGTTGAGGTCTCTAGCTTGCCGAAAGATCCTTTGCACTGCTCTGCACTTGACTCTTTAAGAGACTGTTATAAAATAATACTATAAATGTATATGCCCTGTATTTAATCTATTCCTTTTCAAGCCCTGACTACAGTAGGCATTAAGTATGAGATATTAACTTATTAGTACTATTCACTTTAGAGATTAATTTTTAAATATCATTTAATAAATTACTAAAATATAGTAAATATGAAAAATATGATAATTACATTAAGATAACAAAATGATACAACATAGTATGTGTATTTTTCTAAGTCTGAATTAGTTTTCACGAACAGTCACAAGATGTCAAATTTAGCTTATTAAATATTCCAACAACAATAAGTGATTGATTTCTTTTTTGGAATTGGAGGAAAAGTAAGATGAGCAAGTGTTCTCTATTGACTACCCACTACTTTATGGCCTTTTTGAAAGAAGAGAAGAGGGGCCACTGTCAGTGCATCTAACACAGACCAGCCATCCAGCTGAATAACTTGGTCTGAATCTATGTGCAGTTAGTCCTTGAATATATTTTTGTGCCTTTGCTCAAAGATACTTCTCCTTCTTCCTTCTCCATTGGAAACCACTTCTATTTTTGTAGCATCAACTCATAAATCATTTCTATTGAGTTTTCACTATTGTTTAGCAAAGTTCACTTTCCCCCTCCTATGATTCACAGCCTTTTTAGTACTGTGTTTCTTATACTGTGTTTCTAAATTTTATCATGTTCTGCCAGATGCAATATTGCTTTATTTATTTGAAGCCTCTGCATTTACCTGATACATCCACAAAACAAATGAGTAACCTTCTAATTCCCTATATCTACCCAAAATGTATTGATAATGTTTCACAGCAAACTTAGATCTCAGATGAATACTCTATATTTTCTCCTAACAATTAAGACTGTCTGCAACCATACTTGTTCAGTTTTCTTCGCTTTTTACAAAATTAAAAGGCTGTCCTGATAATTCTACAAGGTCCATCTACACATTCATCGTGGCTCCATGCCTCATACTTCTGAACTGTGTGCTATAACCATTTTGCACTTTGTTAATTTATCTTTTTCTCTTCATCATTCTTTTCATCACCTAGATCTGTTCTTTCATAGATAAATTAGTGCCAATGAATATTGTGTTTTTGTGATTACCTTGTTTGACTCTTGGTGGGTACTCACTATTTGGAACATTCCTGTTTCTTAAAAGATCCTGAAAGAGGAGTATTTTGCAATAAACCATGGGATTCTTCAGACTAGGATACAAAGATTTGTTTATTTATATTTTATTTATATTTTGGTAGATTTTATTTTATTTTGCATATAATATTTTCTAGAAAATTCATTTTGACATAATACAAAGTTTGTTAGAATAAGCACAAATTACTCAACTGCAATTTTGCAAAAATGTGTGCAGTGGTTAATATGAATATTAATCACATTATATTTTTGCTTTTTAATTAAATGTAATGTTAACTTGTTAATTTAACTGTTAATGCATAGTGTCTTAGTGTTAATTGTTGATACATAATGTTTTGGTCACTTTCTTGTCCTGAGGTCACAACACTCAACACTCACAATTAAAAGAGGAAAGGTTTATTTTGATTTCTGTATTCAGTTGGCTGCAAGACAGAAGGCATGGTAAGAGGTCCTGGGTGGACAAAAGCTGCTCATATCACGGTATCCAGGAAGCAGACGGTCAAGCTAGGAGCCAGGGAGGAATGCGTACCTTTCCAGTTCTTGCCCAGGATAGTCCAAATCTTCAGAGCAGAATCCAACTCCTACTGACAAGTATGCTATGATGACCCTGTAATTCAATTGCCTTCCAAATACGTAAGGCTTAGGGGCCCATGTTATATCTAAACCATAACATGTAAAAACAGAAAAATTGTACCTATCACTGTGGTATCGTGTGATGATTCAATAGAAGTATATGTTGTGTAATGCTTGGATCAAATTAAGCATATAGATATATAGATATGCCAAGCCATTTATACTATTGTTCTATGCCTACTTAATCAGATAATCAAATGACTTTTAAACATTTCCACTGACATATTTAAAAACTAGAGCAAATCGAACAATTTCAAAAAGCAATTTCCATTTGTCCTCTTCACTTTTCCAAACAGTTTTTTCCATTCAATGGTTTTCATCTTAATGAACAGAATCAGTCCACTCACTTTTATAAGGTAAAAAATACAAGACTGACTTCTGCCTCTCTCAGTCCCATCCTCAAATAATCCATCACTAAATCCCACGTTTTTAAACAACAAATATCTTTTTTCAAAATTCACATCTTTTTATCTCATTGACATCCTGAGTTTTGACTTTTTAATTTATCAAATATTTTCACATCCTAAATGATAGTCTCTAAAATAGTTTTTAATGTATTTTTAGACAATTTAGAGACAATGACATTTTTAAAAAGCTGTTTATCTAGACATGTTAATCCTTGCATAAAATTTTCCTAGTTTCTGTGATCTAGGAAGAAAGTCTGTATTTGTAAATTTGTGCATCGTGTCTTGTTTGAGCCCCCTTATTCTTAGCTCTCCATCTCACATAGGCTCTTCCCTTGTTTCTCAGATCTGTCTTCACACTGCACTCTTTCTCTCCTGGAAGCTTTTCATGTCACCTCTTATGATATCGGCCGTATTTCTTCCATCAGTCAGTGACCCCCCCACAATTCCACTTGTTTGTCTCCAAGAAATTTAATTTTACTATTCAGTGTCTTTAGAAGTACTTTTGTTTCCTTCAAAGTTGTTTCTTCTGATCAAATTTAACATTGCATATTTTTGTGGATAATCATTCATATCTTACCAACTTGAAGACCACTTCTACCTTTTCTGTCCCTCATGTGCAATTGTCAAGTACTACACTTGATATATAGTACTGACTCAATAGTAGTTGCTCAAAAATACTATTATATAATTTTAATTTATATTTCTTCTTTTGTTTTTCTCTTAAGATTTGAGATAATTAAGCTATTGTTCTCAATACCTTAAATGTGCCCTCAAATCTAAAGCAAACAAGCAAACTATTTTTCCTTGAATGGTGGCAACATAAAGAAAATAATATAATAGAGATGAAGACATAGAGTTATTTTAATTCTTCTTCCAAAAGCTAACTTTCTATTGTCATTAAAATCATATCTAGGAGAACATGAAAAAGTTCAAAAATGATTCAATATTCCCCTTTGTTTTTATAGATGCCTTAGCTTTTTAATTCTTTTCCACTAGTAATATTCCATTAGTACTATTCCATTAGTAATATTAGTAGTAATTAAATGAATTATTGCAGGCTTGTAATGTGAATAAAAGAAGAAAATGCTACATCAAAACTTTGCCAATTTATGGTATCAGTCTCTTGTAAACAATTAATTTTCAAATAAACAAATATTAGGAAAGTAGCACTGCTTTATGTTCTCCTGAGTATATTTATTAATATACAATCCCTAATAAAACTGTCATAAGCTATCTGAGGAGTTAGTTTATGTATTCCTCAAATTTTACATTGTTACTTTGAACCTAAAAAAAGATAGCTATTGAATACTTAATAAACAAATTAGAAAACAACGGTTACTACTCTATTGTAGCCTTGTACCTAATCCCTGTCTCTAAAAATAATTTTGTATAGATATGACATAACTTTATAATAGGACCTGAAATATATGCTACAGAAGTACATATTAAATTGATAGTATTAATAAGATAAGTACATATTAACAAGAATTGCCATTCTACTTCAGCTAAAAATATTTAATGTTTAAATTGAGAAATTCAATGTCAAAGTTGTCTCAGATATTTGTAATAATACTGAGAAAATATTTTGACAATATGGACTGAAATGTGATAATTAAGAATTAAATGCTATTCTATAAAGTAAAATATTATTTTTACTGCTTCTGTAATTATTACTAAATTACTAATTTTCCCAAATGTTTTCCTTATTACAAGTGGAAAATGAACCAACTGAATGCCTGCAGTTTGTCTTGGAAATAAAAAAAAGTTCCCAATCTGGTTTTCTCCAAGTGTTCATGAGTCAGGCAGAATTAATGGAGCTATCTATCACTCTGTCTCCCCTTTGTGAGCAGGGAACAGTAGATGACCCAGCTGAGTCAGCACAACTAATTTGTTACTCATAGGTTGACTACAATGCTGTTATGGTTGTGGTGGACTCAACATAAAGATCTAAGTTGGCAAAAGGGTCAGAACCCCCACATCAACTTTAGAAGTTATTCTTGCATGCTATATTCTAACTCAGATAGTTAAGTATGAAAAATCACTAACCCTGTTCACTGACAAAATATGTGTTATCTTGTATTTTATAGTATCAAGTCAAAGTTATTCATTGCTATGCTATAAATGGGGAGAAATGAAGGTAATATTCCACAATTTTAATTAATGTCTAAGATCAATAAACAATCAAACAAGACAGATAAACAATTAGAACATAATCAGTAGTTACCAAAAATCTTTTGGAAAAAATTATAAGGACAAAACTATAATAATAGATAATAACTAACGTTTCTTATTATATTTATAGCACCAGGTAGTTACTAAATACTAAAACCTTGCATTGAAATGCCAAGTTTGCCTTATTCGCCTTTTGAACAAATTTGGAAAGTTTAATGAATGTGGGAAAAAGTTGGGAACAAAGTTGAATACATATTATGATATATACTATTGTATTCTCATCTCTCATGCCTAATCTAACCCCATATGGATTACAGCATTTTCCACTTTTGAAGTGTTTGATTCTCAGATGTAAGATTTCCTGTCATTTCTTTTCCTTTCCCTAGATTTCATCATTTTTGAATAATGTAGAGATCCCTGCATGTACCATCTTTGACAAGTCAGAATGATTATTTCTAGAGAACTGTCAGGTTAGATCAACTCTCATTCCTCTGTTAAAGCTTGAAGTGGAACATTTAATTCAGGACTGCCTTTCTAAGTTTGAGGGTGTGACACTGAGAATCTAGAGATAGATATGCGATATAACCTGGAATGTGAATGTTTTACCTCATGTTTGGAATCTGACTCTAAATGTTATGAAACATATTAGTTACACAAATTAATACTAACATTATTTTGTATATGATGATGAAAATTTTGTGAATGGATATTTTTCCTGTAGCTTGTTTTGAATAATTGTGAGTTTATACTCTTACCTATGTTACAACAAAACTACATGTCTTTTGTATTTCATTGATTATTATTCACTGTTCCAAAATATATTTTTAAACCATCATGTCACTTTAGAGTTCTTTTACATACTGCTTTAAATGCTATGTAGAATTTAAAAAATTGTATACTCCTTGTTTTCAAGATATCCCATCCACCTACAGGATACACGCTATTACTACATTCTAATTTCAAAAACCGTTCAAATCTACATCAGTTTTGCACATTGTGGATTAACAATGTAAAAGTAGCAAATTTGGGGTTGAGAAATTGGAAGAACAGATGAAACTAGGACAAAATGACAGCTTTGTGAAAAACTTGGGCAAAGTGTAGAAAAACAGAATTCGGGGGAGATATCTGATTAAAGGCATTGGATTTCTTTTTGTCTCAACAAAGAAAAATTTAAAACAGAACAAAATAATTGAACACTATTACTTATCTAGAATAAGTGGGGAAAACACCTGTATTACTTTTCTCTTGTTTCTGAAACAAAATACCTGATATCCAAAGTTAAAGGAAGAAAGGTTTATCTGGCCCCCTGTTTGTAGTAACAGAGGGCTATCACAGAGAACAGTTCATGATGCCCGTTAGATAGCAAAAGTGACAAGGAAGGAGGACAAGTCTCTTTCTGTCCCTTATATTTATTATGCAGGCCACTTGCCACAGGGTAAGGTTCCCACACTCTAATCCTAGTCAGAACTGTGCCAAATCAGTCAGTGGACTGATTTACAAATCACACCGCCTTAATCCCAGCATCATACACTAGATTCAGCCACCTCTGAAAAAGCCCTATGACTGCATGAGGCTTTGGGGGGACATTAGACACACACCATAACAGCACTGATGTTCAGTAAAACCAAGAACGTATGGATCTCAGTGTCTTTACAGTTCTGCTAAACAAGAGAGCAAAGTTCCTTGTATTGACCGCCCCATAACCATAGTCTAGGCCAGTTTGTACCTGGGAACATGCTCCAAATGCAAAATGGTAAACAGAAGGCTGCTAACAGCTTTGGCTGCCTTGAAGTACTGCTGCCTTTCTGGGGCCCGAGCCCCAGTTGTCAGGGAAGTTGTTGGGGAGTACACACTGTTTCACATGGAAAAGCAGCGCATACTGTGGCCTTCTCCTTTCAGGTCGTTGCTTCACAGTACTACTTGGAGGCAAATCATTTGCACACCATCCTTGCTGCAACAGACAGTGTACTCTCCTGGATCCTGGAGTGATCCATTCTCATACCGTACATAATGTGGAATTACTGATACACATGGTGGCTAGTCGTCATTGCTGTACAAGCTGCAGAATCACCTGAGTTGCTGGGGTGATTGTGTTCTCACACAGGATCTGTGGAGTGACAAGCAATGCACTCCATGCTTCCCTGCAAATCACACTGAACTGCCTGCACTGCAAAGTTCATAGGGGAAGTGAATTACTCCCACATCACCCATGGTAGTTCTATTTCTACCATTATGAAAAAATACCTATGAAATGTTATTTGAAGGAGAAAATATTTATTTTGGCTCATGGTTTCAGAGGTTGCAGTTCCAGGTTGCTGGTCTCTACTTCACGTGGACCAAAAAGGAAGCAGAAGAGGATAGCGTGAAAGATGTGGTAGAACACAGAAGCTCCCCTCAAGGAGGACAAAAGGCTGATCAATGGAAAGGTGGGAGACTGAGGACAAAATGTACTCCTCAAAAGACTACCTGTAGTGGTCTAGTTCCTTCAATTAGGCCCAGAAGTGTAGAATAATTGTTACCTCTCAATTCTAGCACTATCAGAGACCATGCCTCTGATACTGGAGTTTTGGAGGGAATTTTTAAGATCTAAGCAATAACACCATCCTTATAGCATAACACTTTTAGCTGCCTTTGCTATATGACATGCTGTTAACTGTGCTGTATCCAGTTCCAGTGTCTTCTTCAATCCCATTTCTCCATGTCTAACATTCAAAGTCTTTGATTATATAATTCCTTGATGGTAGCCATTCCTTCGGAAAAAGGTGGAAACCCAGTATTATGTTAGCTTACATTTCTCTAAGGGCCAGATACGTCTTGAGACCATAAAGTTCAGTGAAATAAATGAGACATGTAAGTTTAAATATTGCATAGATTCTCTTATATGAGACACCCAAAGTATAAATAAAGAGCAAAAAAGCAGATAGATAGTAAGAAATAGAAAGATAAGTTTTTTACAAATGGAAGACCATCAAGAGATGGAGGGAGTAGAACAGATGAATAAAGAAGGAAACATGAAAATAATTAAAAGGAATTTTATACATGTATAACCCCCCACAATGAATGGAATTATTATGCAAACATGAATGTAATAATGAATGTAATTATATAGTAATTGTAAATGTACAGGGCAGCACTAAATAAATATTCAATTTACCGGTATTCTTAAAGGAGAAAAGAAGGAGAAAGAGGGAATAAAACATAGGTGAGAAAAAGCATATTAAAGACTTCTTGTATCCTTGGAAATATGTAGATATTCAGGTCCAGGAGGCCCAAAGGACCACAAAAGATTAGATTAAAACAAACAAAAACAAAGCAAACAAAAAAAAACCAACTTCTCAGTATATTGTGATGTAACTATCAATAATTCAAGACAAAGAGGTCTAAATATAGCAAGATAGAGTATATAGTTGTATTTAAGGGAAATTTTATTATTAAAGAGACTTAAGTTTAAGTGGATTAATTTGCCAATTAAGCAATTTTTAATTGCCTGGATAGCTAAACCAAGCACAAAACTAAAAATAAGCACAAACAAAATCCAACAATATTCTGCTTATAAGAAATTAATTTGACTCTTAAAATACAAACAGACATAAAGCTGGGGAACAGGAAGAATATTCTACAAGAATGGCAAGCAGAATCCAGCAGAAGCGTTGCTGGGTTTCCAGAGGCTGGCGTCACCTTCAGGATGTGGTTTGTAGGTCTTTTCTGTCCTGGACTAAGAACTGAACACACCAAGAGAAAATGGTGGCACAGTTTCACATTTATTAAAGATAGGAAAAACAAACAAACAAAAAACCAGAAAAGCAGGGGGAAAATGGAACTTACAGAGTAAGTTTAGGGTAAGTTTTAAAAAGGGAGGAAAATAGTAAGAAAAAATAGAAATAGAAAAATGCTCCCCAGGGTTGTAGGATGGGCTATGACGAAAAGGTACGATAGCAATGGCTCAATGACAATGGTCACTTTCGTGTTTCCCACACTGGTGTTATATCCAGGTCATGCCATGAAAAACTTGTTTGATTTCTCGTGAGCAGTCCACACGCAGGTTCTGAGAACTGTTCTGCGCAGATGTTCAGGGATCTCGTCATGCGTTTCTTCTCAGCCAGTGTCAGCCACGCTGTCTTACTGTCTCAGAATTAGGCACATTTATATTAGATAAAACACACATTACGTCAAAAGGTGAAAGAGAGAAAGACCATTATGTAATAATTAAAGTATCGTAAAGTCAGTTATGCAATCATGAAAGCGTCAAGTTAAGAAGGGAATATATACCAGGAGAGTAAATTCATGCACTCAATGTCAAGGCATGCACACTTAATTATAAAACAAACACTGATAGATATGAAGACAGAGGCAGACTCCAAGCAAAAATTGTAGACTTCAACAGCCCGTTTATATTAATGGAAAGATCATTCTGAAGGAAAAAGAAAAAAGAAAAAAGAAAAAAAAAGTAATTAAGATAAACAGTAAATTATGCTGTAGAATAAAATGTACCTAACAGGCATTCATAGAATGTTTCAGCTAGCAGCCATAGAGTGTATCTTTTCATCAACATGTGAAACATTTTTTACAATAGACCATATGTTTCACCACTAACAAGTTTTACCACATTTACCAATTTTACCACATTCTCATGACATAACTGAAACAGAATAAAACTATAGCTTGAAAAGAAGAGAAATTTTAAAAATTCTATACCTGAAAATTAATCAGTATATTATTTGCATACATGACTTTAATTAAAGAAAATAAACTCTATGTACTGATTATCAGTTAACCTAAACATTAGCAAAATCTGTTGAAAAAAGGCACAATGTTTACCCAGAGTATGACTCCAGGTGTAAATAAAATAAAATAATAAAAATTTAAAAATAAAATATTTCACATAAAAATAGAAATCTGAGATTGTTTTAAAAATATGTATGCAAAGCCCCACAAAACTTAGCAAGTTTGTTCCCAATCCTTCAGAACAGGACCAATAACAAAAGTAAAATATGTTGACAATTAGGGTAGCATTTATGAAATGCAGTTCTGCTAACTTCTTTTTCCCCTATAAAGGATGTATCATGTAACTGTAAAGGATTTTAGCAACTCTGGAAAGAAGTGTTTTGTTTTTTTTTAAAGTTCCCCTTTCACAAAGGCAATGTGAGAGCTGGGTCTCTAACCCTGGCAGTTGCATCTTCTTGTGGTAGGAATCAGGGTGAGTAACTAGGGGATCATGCTCTCATCTGGGCAGGGTACATATTTTAGAGAGTGGGAATATCCTGCCTACTGCCTTCATGTAGGGAAGACAGAGAAGTTGAGAACCTACAGTTTGTTTCCTGATGTATCACATCTTTTATTATATAACTCAGATCATCCCTTCCTGAGCTCTGAAAAGATCACATTGTGATTACAGCCAAGGATTTAGCTAAGGATGGTCCCTGCTTGTGGTTTTATAGGACAGAGTAGCATGGTAAGTGTGACATCATCCGTGCTGAAATCAACCTCGTAGGAAATGCTTTAAGGGTCACACAGTAGACTCCTCCTGCCCTTTAACTGAGGCAAGGGGAAATGGCTGAGTAAATTCACAAAACGACATATATGTTACTTCCTCTTTGGCCAGACCTTGAGAAGTTTATATGGGAATTTAAAAAACTGACAAGTGGGGCTAGAGGTTTAGTTGAGCAGCATAAGCACCTGCCTGGCAAGGGCAAGGTAATGAGTTCGAGCTCCAAAAATTATGGTAATCAAGACCCATGTAACCATTACCATCAAACAGAAGAAAACACTTCAGGCATTCAGACATAACTTCGTGATTCTTTTATTGGTCACCATAATCTCACATCCAGTCAACCATTGCCATAAATTCTGTTCTTTGTAACTTACTTATTTAATTTTACTGTTTGCATTTTAAATATCCAGCAAAGTCACATGTGTTAAAAACACCGTCTCCAGGTAGTGAACATTTTAAGAGTTAGAGTCTGGTAGTAGCGTGTAGCTCGTGCAGCCTCATCCCTTTCTGGCTGCCACCCTGCCTGGCATCCAACTAACTATGGATTGAAATAAACTATGGACTATGATCTGAAATAAATTTTTCTTTCCTAACTTTGAGTGTCGTGCATTTTGTCCCAGAAACAAGAAAAGTAACTAAGACACATCTCTCAGAAATACATGCAGAAAATAATCCTTAATGGAATGTCTTGCAAATTTCAACATCTATAGAAGGATTAGAAAATGAGAATTCTAACGAGAATGTCACTAATCCCATCTTTCTAAAAAATGTAAAAGAAAATTTTCTTTAAAAGTTCTACATATAAGAAATTTGAAAATTAAATCAGCTGCTTGTCTTCTTTAAAGACCACTTTGCATTTAGAAACTATAGAGTTTTTTAATGGTCTTTGATATTGTCTTTATTAGTAAAGTCAGTTGTAGAACATTCTTTTGTGTGACTCAGCTAGACAAAATCATAAACTTTCTTATTTTTGTCAAATAATAGAAAATGTCTGTAGTTTGTTTTAGGATTTTCTCTTCAACAATACCATGACTGAACTGTAGCTCTACTAGGTAAAGATGTCTAAAAAGTAAGATCGAATGACAGAGGAGAAAAACAATGTTATTACTCAAGTCACAAAGGTAGAAAGAGCAACACAATTTGAGGCTACTGAAAAGCTTAACCAACTCTCTGAAGTGTTGAGGATTACATGCTCTACAATTTTTAAATCACTGAAAGCAAGTAATCCTACCCTAAATAATTCAGCTTTTGTAGCATATATTACCCTGATATTTATTTTATAAATGGTTTTGCTATTAAGATTTTAAATGTCTGTATAATTACCATTTTGTATCTAATACATATTTAAATTTTCCTACACTTAATTTTAATCATTGAAATTTTCCACTGGCAATTTTTACGTTTGACAAAATAGGTCTCATTTTTAATGATGGGAATTGGTATAAAGCAGGATTTGATTAATAGAAATCCACCCTCCATTAAAAAATCATGAAATGTTTCTAATCTGTTAATAGAGTTTTGGATAAGCCATTTAGAAATATAGCTATGTTTAGTATTTATTATAAATTTCTATTTCTTACATTTCCAACCTATTATAAAATAACTAGAGTCAATTTACTTTAAAAATGTGAAAATAATTATTTTGTTTCAAAGAGAACTATTACTGCTCTTATGAACTATTGTAAATTTAAATGACTTAGTAAATGAACATGCCCTCTAGTAATCGCCCTACTCTCATCCACGAAGAATATTAGATTTTGCTATAATGAGAAAGATGGTCATCGAAAGCATTATTTGTAAGAAATGGCAATAAAGTTTCCTGAAATGAAAAATGTTCACTGTCATATATTGGGGGTTTTCACACTAATTTAAATAGATAATTATCAATTATCTGATAAATAAATGCATTAAATATATATCTTAACCTGTGGAATTAATTTAAAGGTAATTGCACCTCATCAGGGTACCTTTAACCATAGTTAATTAATATTGTAATGTAGAGTTACAGTTTCACTACATTATTAATAAGGGTCCAAGCTACCTTTGCAATTTGGCCCCTTGTGACTCTTCACTAGATATTTAAATCACTTTCTAATGACATGCATAAAAACGGGCTTAGCCACTAAGGCAGAAATCATTAAACCTTCCGCTTTCATTTGCAGAGCTTTTCATTGCTAACCAGTGCTTTTCTTCCCATATTTCTTGAACGACTTACTTTTTTTCTTTTAAATTGTACACACTCTATGTAAGCTTTGAAAAAATACTTACAGCTAGCATTTTAGCCACTCTTTATACATTAAAATTGGGTTGATTTTGGCTCAAGGCTTTAACTTAAGAAACAGATTAAAATAAGAGAAAACTAAGGTTTCTCTCTCATCTCTCATTAAAAGGTAGTCTCACTGATCAGTTTGACTCTTCCTATAGCCTTTGAATAAAAAAAGAGAAAGGAATAATGTGAGAGTAGATCTAGCTTGGGAATGTCTCAATATTATGCAGTTTTGTGAGACTCTTCAAAGTGCAAGAGAGTAAACCATCTTAGTCTTGTAACTTTCTAAAAATGTATCTCCTGAGGTAACACTGGGAAGCTCCTACAAGGACGTAGAAGGTGTCATGGGTTGCTGCCTCGTGAGCCATAGGTGGGGCTTTTCAGAGGTGGGTGGTTCTACCGTGCTTGGCATTGGCATTGATTCATGGTGCAAGGCTAGGACTGACGGTGTGAGTGCCATGCACCCTAAGGGCAGGCAGCCTGGATACAACATTAGGGACAGAAAATAGCTTGTTGCTTATCACTTTTTGCTGGTCACTTGTTTTTGGTTTTTTATGCCCACCATGAGCTGCTTCTCCCCATATTGCTTCTTTGTCATGCCACCTGCCTTTGAGTCACCTGCTATGCATTGAAACCTCTATGAACTGAAATTGCTACATTCTGTAAAGCCAAATAAAACTTTCTTGCTTTAACTCTTGCTGTTAGGTATTTTGTCTCAGAATTGAGAAAAGTAACTAAAGTAGAAGATGTCTTCTATTTTAGAGTCAGACTTTGTGAAAGTTAAGCACTGTGAGCTTTGAACTGCTTGTCTCAACAATAGAGTTACTTTTGCCTCAACATTTGTTCTATGTGACAAACACATGCATAAGATGCGTAAATACAAAAATTCTCTCAGCATGAAACAGAATGCATATTGTTTTGATTTCCATGTGAATTTTGTCAAAATAATTGTATTTGATTATTCAGTTTTTTCAAGTTGATAAAGATAAAAGAAGAAACACTAGCAGCTAAAAACAAAGTGTATCAGTATAGTCAAAACAGGAGTGGAAGATTACTGACTTCTTTTTACCCTAGTTTCTGCTTCTTTTGTGCTATGGTGAATCTCCATTTAGTACTTTTATAATTTTTAAATTATACAAAATATTTAATTGAGAAAGAGACATTAAATATATTCACAGTGTTTAATATTATGCTCTGACATAGGTAGACCTTTTGTAATAATTACCACATATTATTTAGCTTCACTCACCTATGCTCATTAGGACTTGTTCATCATATAGCTGAAACTTTATACTTTGACAAATCTAATATTTTCCCATTCTTTCTACCCTCTTCCCTTGACAAACAACTTTCTCTTTTCTTCTTTTATGAATCTGATATTTTTAAAATTCCATATATAAATTATATCAGACAATATTTATCTTTCTATTTCTTATTTCAATTGGCATATGTCTTTCAGATTCAGCTGCATGGTGGCAAATCACAGAATTTCTACTCTGTATATTGATATACAGATATATATATATATATATATATATATATATATATATATTGCTTTCTTTACCCATTCATCCATCAGTGGACCCTTAGATGTTTTCTTGTCATTTTATTGTGAATAATGGTACATTAAACAAGAAAGTGCAGATGTTTTTGGAAATACTAATTTCATTTACTTTGAATTTGCTGTGAATACATATATATATATTTATATATATATAAAATGTTGATGCTTACAGTGACACTATTTATAATTATTTGAGGACCTTGCTATCTAGGTTCTACAAAGTTAAACAAAATAGCATTTTCATCAATAGTGTCAAGGGTTCCTTTTTTCTACTACCTTGGTAACATTTGTTATCTTTTATATTTTTAATAATGGTACTCTTATTGAAGTGATATTACATTACAATTTGATTTGAATTTTAGATGATTAGCAATATTGATCATTTTTTCATATATCCACTAACCATTTCTGTATCTTCTTTGTAAAAAAGAAAAAGTATCTATAGTTATCTTTTGTCCATTTTAAAATGTGTTATCTATTTGCTTATTTGTAATTTCTATTAGTTGTATGACTCCATATATTTTGGATCTTAACACACTAAACAATGCTGTGTTGAATGATACGATAAACCCAGAGCGGAAATCATAATAAAGAGTGAAAGGGTTTTTCTCAAAAATGAGGAAAAAGAAGAGTGTCATTCTCATCATTTCTATTCAACATAGAGTTAGAAAGCATAATCAGAGCAGTTAGGAAGGAAATAGAAACAGGAGACAAGCAAAATTACAATGAAAAATTAAATTGTTTTGGTTTGTAAGATTATATGACCTTTTATACAGAAAATCTTAAACACTCCATTAAGAGAGTTAAAACTAATAAATTCAGTAAAGTTTCTATATGTAAAATAAACACAAAATTTAGTCATTTTTCTGTATACTATGAAATATGTAAAAAACAATTTAATAAAAATCAACATTTCTAACAGGATCAAAAATAATA
The DNA here is from genome assembly GCA_004027295.1 of Dolichotis patagonum. NCBI lineage: Eukaryota > Metazoa > Chordata > Mammalia > Rodentia > Caviidae > Dolichotis > Dolichotis patagonum. Next base: position 55,389 of record PVJX010005106.1, read on the forward strand.
AAGTAGCAATAAATTTACCAAGGAGGCACCTTATGAAAACTGTGTGACACTGATTACACTGCAAACTGTAAGACATTAATGCTGAAAACTAAAGAATGTGCAAAAGAGTTGCACATAGAATGAGGTATTCTATGATTGTGGACTAGGGGAATTAATATTGTTACAATGTTTAAGTACTCAAAATGACCTATGATTCTGATATAGGGGAATGAAACTCCCAACCTACCATATGTCCAGTATGAGTTAGTGTTCTCTAAAATCAAAGAATGAATTTTAGGAACAATGGAGATTAAGAGCAGAAATATTTATTGAGAGAAAGAAAGAGTCTGTCTGATAGAGAAACAGAAGTGGTCCTGAGCAGGTTGCCAAAGACTCTATCTTTTCTAGGAACTTTTATATAGTCAAACCATGAGGTGAGACAGGTCCAAGATGGGGAAAACTTGGAACTTGCAAGGCAGATGGGCGTGAGGTGGGAGAGAACTATGGTCAGCCAATAAGATGATATTAAGTTAAAATTCACCAAAGCAAGGACAAATGGGGAAGTGAGTCACATAGTAACTGGGCATTCTTAAGGAGCAGTGAGCCTTCCTGTAGGGGGTTGGGATGGTAACTTCTGGCTTCATGTCAAGGTGATATATACCTATTTAGAATATCAATCCGTGATGTTTATACTTAGAGTGTGGTTGCATTTATTTTGCTTTTTGTTTTGGGATCTGGCCCACAGTAGGAAGTGTCTGACTCCTCCAAGGTCACAACGTATCTGGTACTCTGTGCTGGCTCCTTGGAAGGCCTAGCCCTATTTGACTGCCTATAATATTTCTAACTAACTCAGCTGCCTATAATAATTCATTGCAATTCCACTCAAAATTTCAATGGTATTTTCCACAGATATAGTAAAATAAGTGCATCATTCATATGGAACCACAAAATTCCTAAGTAGTCAAAGCAGTTTCAGAAACAAATACAAAGCAGTTTCAGAAACAAGAACAAACTCCTTGAGTTTTGCTAATCAAAACAATATGGTACTGGCATAAAAACAGACATTGGTCAACAGAACAAAAGAGAGAGTCAAGAAATAAATCTATACATAATGGTCAACTAAATCATTTATAAGAGTAATAGAATTATACTGCAGGGAAAGAAAAGTATCTTTATTGGAAGCTGCTATAAAAACTGAATATTCTCACCAAACTAATGAAATTATCACTATATAGTTAAAAGTTAATTCAAAATAGAAGACAAACTTAAATATAAGATTTGAAACCATGAAACTTTTTTAAGTAAGTATGGTGAAAAATCCTGACATTGATCTTCATGATGAGTTTTTGTTTTGGTTATGATATCAGAAGCAAAAGCAACATATGTAAACATACAAAAATACAGTAAGTGAAAGTATATGCAACTAAAAAACTGTGACAATTGGAATAAGAAACAAAATGAGAACAAATTATGTTATAAGAAAATATATGCAAGTTGTTTATCTTAACTTTAATGATTAAACTGATAGATATAATAATTACCCCAAGTTGTTCACTATTTGATGTATACATGAATCAAAACATGTCATTTCACCTCATAAAATATGTAGAAATAAGAACCAACATACTGTTCGCTCTTAATTCCTCCATCTGCTCTGTTTTGGAAGTGTTTATTGCAAGTTGCCCTCAGGCATTATTTTGTCCATCGTCTATATGATTCAGTACACTCAACCTTAGGTAGTACTGATTCTAATATTTTACTGTTTAGTTTTGTGTTATTCTTTAATATTCAAACAGAATTTTCATGTGAGAATTGTAAAAACAAGTACAATTTTAAAAGTTTAATTCTTCTTGTTTAAAATAGACTTCTCACCACTTCCTTTTCTTAGAGCATTTGATTTATAAAACTTAAAACTATCTTGTTCTTTCTTTGAGATGTCTATATAACCTTTTGAAAACTAGATAGGCCCGTTTCAAGTTTATGACCCAAAAATGACTTTCTAGGATCTAGGAGTCATTTCTTCAAAATGTAAATATCAAAGGCCATAGTGTCCCTCTCCTTGTTTCTAAATATAAGTAGAAGCCTAACTTCAGAAGACTGAGAGCCTGTGATGCAAAACTACCTTGTCTTCTAAAACATGAAATGCTTATATTTTTTCTTGATAAATTCAATACAATGTCATTGTAACTAATGGGTAGTTACCAGGTAAAGTTAGAGTGGTCTATGCTTGATTCATGGTACTGTCAATTTTTCTTACTCAAGCACAGTACTAGTTACTGTTGAAAACATGTATTAATGGATTGTATCTATTACTTAAAAGGATAGGATCTGTCTTTGGAATCTTTTAGCAGCAATTCCGTGATGTACATCATATTCTGGTTTAATATGTATTTTGTAATAAAAGTGCAATTCAGAGGGATAAAATAGTATAGCACTTGCCAAGTCCCTGTATGCTATTCATTTATTATAACCCATCCTAAGGGTAACTACCACATTGATATTTAGCAGTATAGATAAAATTTACTTGTTCTTATTTTTTTAGTTGGAGGTTATATATACATATATAATAATGCATTATTCATATTTTCTTTACATTTATGTCAGTGCTATTCATCCATTTTGTTATAAATTGCTCAGTCACATTGGTATGACATATTCTATAACTGTATTCCCATTCTACAGATACTGAACCTTTTAACAGTTACTAATTTAGGACTGTTTGGAATAATCTGTTTGTAACAATAAACTACCACTCTTTTAAATAACAAATGTACACATTACATTTAATTATATACTTAGGAATGGAATTATTCACTTGTAAAGTGCATATGTTTTCAATAGTAGTAAAAAATGGTGAAGTGATTGAAAATATTGATAACTTGTAATACAGTCAGTATGTAAGAGTTCCAGTTGCTCTACTAAATGGCTAATACTCTAGCTTCTCTATTTTACACTTATTGATTTGGTAGGTTTACAGCTTTATCTCATTTTGAGTTCAATTATTATTTGTTGATCATTAATGAAGGTGGACATCTTGTCTTATGTGTATATTACATTTAAATATCCTGTTTTATGAAATATTTCTTTAAATTATTTTTCATAGGTTTCTTGAATTATCTGCTTCTTATTTTGTAGATGGTTTTAAAGTATTTGCGTTTTTATGATACTTGTAAGTATGGTACTAATTATTTAATGCAAGCTAAATTCATATTTCAAAATTTGTTAGTTTTCATTGGGGTGATTGTTTTTACTAATAACTTTCTTCTAATGTTTCATATGCTTATAAAATTCTGCCTTTTAAAACAGTTTTAAAATTAATTCTTGGTCACAATTTTACCAAATAAGAGGATTTTCTGGAACTTGTATATGGTATCACATTACAAATACCTTTATTTGAATATTCACACATCAAATAACTATTCATATTTTATAGAACTCTTTTCATTTGATAGAAATAAGGTATGAAGTACAATAATCATTATAATAATCTTCCACTTTTACTATATGGGTTCAGATTTTATAACAGTTTCTTTTAAATGAAACTGATCAGAAAATATAGGCTTTATTTCACATGGATCAGAGAGAATAATAACCAGTTATTTCTAAATTTTGTTATTTGAAATGATAGCTATAAACAATGATTTTATTAGTATGCATTTTTTATTGTTTCTCTGAAAGAATAACACTGTCACTGCAACCAAATCAAAATTTTTATAAACAACTAGGTCATTTTAATTTAAGATACTTTAGGGGATTTTAACATAGATTCCCTATAGCTAATACAAGATTATCAGCATATATGAAATCAATTAAATCATGAGTAGTGAAATTAATGTAAACAAACCTACATACTCTAAATGTATGTATATAACTTTAAAGAATTGCTTTTTTGTTTCTCCTGGGTTATATAAGTGTAAAAAACTGTATGTATGTAGATTATATATGATTTTAACAGAATAGTTTAGTTTTATATATGCATATATAACATATGTAGTATATTGCCATATACGTAGGCATACTGAGTTGCACAATTAAAATATACTGTTAAACAATTATTTTCATTTTAGTGACTATTGTTAGAAATAGCAAAATCACCCAAGTTTTCCACTTAAGAAAGCTGACCCAGCACATATTTTGATTTTCTGTTCATACTAAGATGCCACTATTTTACAAAAAAGAGAGAAACTATTGAAACAAACAGGGGTGGCAAGGATCACAAATACCTGAGGTGATTTTAACAGATCTCAGAACTATGCTTCATACAAAGTTGAGTGACCCATAACTGTAACAGAGGAGAAGCTGCTGTCCGGGGTTTGCAGTGAAAGTAGGAGGAAGAGACCCCAGAGAGACACATTTCAGAGCTGGGGTAGATAATAACTGGTAAATAGATGGAGAATCGTGAAAAACAGAATTTCTGACCAGAGTGTGTGTTCCAATCATCTGTAGCCTCTATGTAACTCCTCTTTATTGCTCTCTTCTGAAAACACAGTGACCTACAAACTCAAAAGTGATTGAGAGCTTCTTTATTTTCACATCTCCAGCTTTCCTTTCCAGAGGAAGCACCACACAGAAAGCAGATTAACAACACAGCAGCAGAGGAAACCCAGATCCCCAGCCCCTGGCAATTCATAATGGCATTTCTTCATTACAAAAATATAAATTTGAAGTTAAGGGCTTATACAAAAATTTACCAATTATAGAATATAACAAAATAAATAAAACAGTTATCCTTATGGTAAACTGAAATTATAGACAGAACATTTAAATCATTCTAATTTTCAATCTTTGAGAAAGTTAGAAGATAATATGTCAATTAATCTATTTTAAAATATATGAGAAAGAAACTATTAGACAAAAGAAAGTCATCTTCTTTGACAAATATGATGAATAAACATTAAAATTCTAAAAAGAGGATAAAATCAAAATTATCAAGGAATGCTCAAGAGAGAGCAAAAGAAATCATGCACTTGAATATGACAGAATATCAATCCATCACTTTCATTTTTGAAGCGAATTTCTAAAATGTTAGTTCAGGTAAAATTCATCAAAAATAAATAGTTAAAACATAAAATCTTTCATCACTGAAAAAGATACAGACAGACTGAAGATCTGTCCAAACTAATGAGTAAGCTAAATAATTAGAAAACCAACACAAAGACTCATTCTCAAGAGCTTTAAAAAATACTTAAAAATTTGAACAAAATGGGAGCTGGCAAGATGGCAGATCCGTAAGCAGCAAAGTAAAGAGCCTCTTGGAGAGGAACAGCTCAGATGCTGGAATAAAACAACCTGGAAAAGACCAGATGGGCAGAGATAGATCCTCTTGACCCAGGAAGAAATTAATGGGAAAAAAAAAGAAAAGAAAAGCATGGATGGAAGGCTGTAGCCAGACACACTCTCAGCGGACCAGTCCTGCTGTGTTTGAAACACTGCTGGAATCTGAAGATGCACGGTCCTGATGAAGTTGGGGGTTGGCAACCCCTAGGGCCTCAGTGGGAGGAAGTGATCACAGAGGGGAGAGGTGAAGTGAAGAACAGCACTAGCTCAGAGATCTGTACCAGCTTGCTGTGAGTGTAGGGATATCAGTCCTCCCACGGGAGTGGGCAATTGGGTGACATTTTGGAGTTGGGCAGGATAAGCCCAGAACCAGAACTGCAGTGGCTTCAGTCAGCCACTCCTAGCACAGAGCAGATTGGTGAGAATTGCTTGGACTTCAGCCCTGCCCCTGTGTGTGATCCAATATGGGGTTTCCCTGAAGCTATCCCTAATTGGCCCCTACCACGTGGCACACACTAACATGATGAAGACTCCCAGCGGTAGAGCAGCTCAGAAAGGAAGGGGCCAGACTGCACCACCCCTGCATGTACTTCAGTGGGCACCAGCAGACTGGAGAGGGCAACAATCCCTAGCCAGAATGCTTCAGAGTAATCATAAACAATACAGGAAGGGCTGGGAACCCCATTATCCACTTGTCTGGAAGAAACCAGAAACATTAAAAGAGGAAGAAACAAAAGGAAGACTCCAGTCTCCAACCCAAACAGTACTGGCCCAGGAGAGGTAAACACAAAAGAGAACAGGGGTTCCACATCTGCAGTATCTGAAGAAGTAGCACCTGACATAAAGAAATAGCTTTGTGACTTTATAAAAGAACTCAAAACAGAAATACTATTACAAGTAAAGGAAGATGTAAGAAAAATAATAAAAGAAGTGCTAAGCACATCTCAAGAAGACACAGATGGAAGAATGGAGGAGCATAGAAAAAGGAGGGAAACCATCAATAAAGAATATAAAAAAAACTAGAATACATGAAACAGATTCAAAGAGATTATCAGGAAATTAAAAACTCCATTGAAAACTGGCAAAACTGCTTGAAAGAAACCAAAGATAGACTATCAAACCTTGAAGACAGGTTTACAACTTGCAATTGTGAAAGGAAAGATCTCTTAAAAACAACAGGGAACCAGGAAGTAACAATACAAACACTAGAAGATGACAAGAAGATCTGTAACTTAAGAATAAAAAATGTGAGTGAAGAAGCAGGGGCAAACACAAATGAAATACAAAGGCTATTTACAGAAATAATTAAAGAAAACTTCCCAAGCATAGGAAAAGGACATGATATTCAGATATATGAGGCATACAGAATCCCAGACAGCTATAACCAAAATAGATCTATACCCAAACATAAAATAATCAAGATCCTAGAAATTCAACACAAGAACAGAATATAAAATCCTAGAAATTCAACACAAGAACAGAATATTAAAAGCTGTCAGAAAAAAGAAACAGATCACCTATAAAGGAAAACCCATTAGAATTACAATAGACATCTTGACACAAACCATCAAATCAAGAAAAGCTTGGAGTGAAGTATTCTAAGACCTGAAAGAAAATAACCTCCAACCCAGATTGATGCACCCTGCAAAACTTTCTCTCAAAATTAATGGAGAAACAAGATGTTTCCATGACAAAGAGGAATTGAGGAAATTCATGACGACCAATCCAACCCTACAAAAAATACTGAAGGACATTCTAGAGAGAGAGAGAGAAAAGACCATGGTTTAGGGAACAGTGGCAGAGGGGGCTCACTGAAAGGGCAGACAGTGTAATGAAGGGGAAAAGTAGACAACCAATGGCAGAAAAATAGCATGGCAGACATGAGACAGAGAAGGTTAGCCATAATCACTAACATAGATCGCCTCGATACACTAATAAAAAAAAAAAACCACAGGCAGAGTGGATCAAGAGATAGGGTCCATCAAGATGCTCTATGTAAGAAATATTATTAGCCTGAAAGAGGGTTTATAGACTGAAAGTCAAACATGAGACAGTAATGCGTTATGTGACAGGGAACCAGAAAATAATTGGGGGTAGCTCACCCATCAGCTGCGGATTGGTTGGAAAGACATAACAGTTTTATACAATGGCGAACTATTCAGCTATAAGGAAGGAAAACCTTGAGGCTATCGTAGGTAAATGGATACAACTTGAGATCAAGCTCGGGGATAAAAAGGTTCAGAACAACCTAGGTAAATAGCAGGTTGCCCCCCCTAATCTAAAAATTAAAGGAGTTAGTGGGATACACAATGTACAATGTACCGTGTTAAAGTGAAAGGGGAGGAATTGTCTAAAAAGAGAAGGAAGGGGATATTGTTAAACTTGTATCATAATTCAAAACCCATATTGTTGCCATTGCTCTGTTTAGTTTGGTTTTATTCTGTTCCAGTTTGTCTACTTGTACTACATTTGAAGGAATGGACCCCTATTCCAAAGATAGCAGGATATACTATGGCAACTATTTTTGATTTCCTATTAACTTAATTTGAAAACCTGTATTGCTTTCACTGTCTTGTGTTGACTGTTTTTATTGGAATCCGTTTTGTTTAATTGCTGTCTTGTCTTACTGATTTTATTCAAATCTGTTCTGTTTGATAGTATCAAGTCTGAGAGTATAGGCAACTACTCTGAAGACAATAAGATTCACTATGATACCCATTCTGGTTTGATTATTACCCGCTTTTGAAGTCCTATTATGTCTCCAATGTTTTGTTTTTATTGATTTTGTTCTGTACTGCTATGTTCAATTTTATTGTGCCTGATGATATGGGCAATTCTATGAAAGATAACAAGACATATCATGGTAACCATTGTAGATCACCTTGCATTGTGGTTTTAAATCATGCAGTATGTCCATGCTTTTGTTTTAATGACCCCATTTTGGTTTTTTCTCATTTGGTTTTATTCTTTTCAAAATAAAAATAAAGAACAAGATGGTTACTAGCATGGAAAAATATCAGACTTTTATCATACTTCCACTATCACTATAAAATGTAGGAAAATAATGAAGCAAATAGTTCCACCTTATGCAAAGACAATCATCTGCATCTCAGTTTCTATATTAAGTCATATTATCAATTAGTTATATGAGTAATATTAAGAAAATTTTATTAAATCATCACTCAACTTATAAAACTACATTCCATGTGTCGTTTCTGATAGTACTTGAGAATAAACAGAAGGGAAATTCGTGAAAACTACCACCAACAACAAACAAAACAAAACAAAACAGATCTAACTCTTCAATACAGGAATTCAGAACACACATGTAACATATAAACAAAAATCTCGATAAAGTAAATTCACATGGGGAAAGGTAGCTTCAGTGCACTGGGCATCAGAAGGGTTCTCCATTTGTATACAGTGTGATTATAAAATAGATAAATATAAAGCATAGGCAAAGTGTATCATTCTTTTATCAATGGTAAAAGAATCGGTGCTTCTATAAAAACAAACAATCGAAGAAAAAGGTTTCAGTAAGAAGAAACTATCCCGTGGAAAACTTTTGAACAGCTGACGGAGAGCTGCTGAAAAGATTGCATTTGACCTTGATATTAGAAATGGTATTTAATACACAGTGTTCTGGTATTTAAATTCAGGGCTATTGAATAATATCAAAGCATAAGCTGCCCGAGGATAAGGGTATTTGTGTGTGTACATTTCCTGTTTTGTTCTCTGCTGAAGCTGCCTAAAACACTTTCTGATATTTAAAATGTAGGATTAAGATTTATTGACTAAAAGAATGACAGGTAATTTTACTATATCATTTGATTGTTTTAGAAGAACTGTTTAAAATATGTGGAAAAGGAAAGCACATTTTAAGAATATTATGCTTTGTTGCAAAAGCAGTCAGTAAAACAAATTTTATGATGGCACGATGATTATACTCTTGTCAAAAAATGTGACATAAATATAAACTACTACTTAAGTGATACCAAAGTCAATTTCTTTTTCAGTACAGAGCACCAATAGCTAAATTTAATATTGATATAATTATATTTTTGAGTTACAGCTTTACTGACCTATAAGATTAAATACAATATCTAAATAATTAAAGTGTTTGTGTCAAGATATTAAATTGAGCATAAGGTACTATATGAAATGAAAAATTGTTTTTTATTATAAATATTCATTGACTTTAAAATGTGCATCTATTATTTTCTTATTAAATAGGATAAGGAGCAAGAAAAATCAGATAAAGAAAACAGAAGCAGAAAATTTCTGGTTAAAAATTTTAATAGAGCTTTCCCCTTGTAGTTTACATATGAATACCTACTTAAGCATAATCTGTTCTTTACCATTAGTTTTGTATTTAGAGTTTTATTTAGTTTGAAATTCAAAATAAATCATAGGAAACTATTGTGAATCTTTTTCATTTTCATATTTAAACATGGAACTTTAAGAATTTTGAACACTATTTCTTTAAACATGAATGCTGCTGGTAGCCTATAATTTCTACCTTTTTAAGGGTTTTTCAAAGATGTGTCTGTGCATCAAGAAGTGGCAGGTGGTCCCTTCCTGATCCAGTATCATTCATTAAGTTTCATTCACTGAGTTTTCTAGCTCTTGTAAATATGATTTCAGGGATGGAGGCCTACTTCCTCCATTCACTCCATTCTCCATTCAAACCATCCTTGATTCCTAGAAAATGGACTCCAGCTTCCCTAAGCATGAAGGAACGCAGAAGAAAGCCTCAATGCCTGGGACCAAGCATGGTTCAGAGACTGCTTATGTGAGAGAACACAAAAGCCTCTGCTTCTATAAGCAGAAAATAAAAAGGGTATATAAGACCTAAGTTTGTACAGTGAAAGCAGAATTTCTTGAAATCTTTACTTATGAAAATTAACCCATTTAGGGAACTGCACTGCTCTTAAATGCAGAAAATTTTCCTACTAAGGACAAAATCCACCCCAGTTTCATTGTGAGACTTAGAACTGCAATATTCTGTAGTTGCATGACAATCGAGGAATTGTTGGAGATGGCATGATTTAAAACTCTCAAGTGCTCAGATGTGGAACTCTGGTTAGGTGACTGGACCACTCCCTTACTACAGCTGAGCCGTTAGCAGGTAGGGCCTAGGTAGAGGACAGTCACTGGATGTGAGACCTGAAACAGCATAGTTTATTTTTGTCTTTTTTTTTTGCTACTGGCTGCCCTGATACATGCAGGTTTTCCCTGCCCAGACTGTTACACTGTGCTGTTTCTGCCTTGGAGCCAGCCAGCCATGGACTGGAAACATGTGCCCAAACCAGCCTCCCTTCCTTTAAATGATCGTTGTGGGTTGTTTTGTCTCCGTGACAAGAAGGTGACTAAGACAAATGGTGCAGATCAGTAAAAGCTTGAACAGATGAAGTTCATTCTTGTTAGTTACATTGCAAATGTGATTAGGAGTATCTATGTCCTTCTAAAACTAAGGAAGTACTCTTGTGCCTAGCAACGAGTTGCAAATCAAGATTTTTTTCCTGTGGTACAGTGACAGGTATGAAGATAGTTGCTGCTTCCAGAAAAAAAAAAAAATCTAAGTGGTGAAAGAAATTCTTAAGAAATAGTAGAAATTTTGGTAGATGGATCAAAAACACAGCATGGAAATGGCACCTTAATTAGAAATTTCAAAATAGGTAAGAAATGAAAAAGAATGACAATGAAAATGTGGACTCATCAGTTTGTAGTAATAGCATATAAAAGGGCTTAGAGTACAGAAAGAGCGTAATATGTTTGGGGGAGAACAGGCTCTATCTTAACGCACGCTGAGAAGCAGGGAGAGCTGGAATTGCATGTGCACAGCACAGAGACTTGTGAAGCGACAAGTAAGTCATGGCATGAATACCCTATGGGTTCTTGTCTGCTCTGAGAGCCACTCATCTGTTTTGATGAAAATGTTCTGCACGTGTGTTCTGTATAATCCTGCTGCTACATTTTGTAGAGTGATGTTAGATTTAAAAACAGGCTCTTGGTGAAAAGAAAGAGCATTACATGTGAATTCAAGTTTTAAACTGCCACTTTCCTTAGTGAAATTATAGACGGAAATCTGCATTCTGAAATTTGTAAATCGTTGTAAACCTTCGAGAAGGTGATGTACAAAGAAAATTAGAGAATAGTTGATGAGTGTGATACTACATCCTTATGTTGACTTCATAGTCTCCATATTTAGAAAAATAAATGTTTAAATAGGCAGCGATATGCCCACTTCACCATCAGTACCTTCTTAAAAGGAGAAAGCAATTGATACTTATATCAAAGGCAGTGTAGGCTGTGAGTCCATGCTTTCATAAACCAAACAGCAGCGACACTCCTTCTGGTGCCTGGTTAAAATAAGAAGTGATCGGCTATCAAACAGTGGTAGCCTAGCTCAGCAATCACGTGACCAATTATAATTGAGGGATTTCTCACGTGAATGCAAAGCAAATCCTTATAACTTCAATTAAGCCTGGAAAATCATGGATGGTTTACCTGAGGGTTTTTTTAAATGCAATTTTAAGTATTTCAGTTTTTCCCCTTTTTCCCATTAAACAACTTATTTCAGCCAGAAAGTTAAAAATTTTGGGTCAAGTTTTGATTACCAGATATCACTGGGCTATATGAGGTAGGATTTAGCCATAGGCACCACAAGAACAATAATAATTCTTTTGAAAATAGATGATAAAACCATGCCAACTATGTTCGATTCAAAAATATAATCAGCATAAATTCTCACATAATAAATGACTTATTTTAAATTTCAAATATTTCAAAAATACTTTATGAACACCCGATCCAAAATAATTTTACAATTTATATGTAACTTTTAAACTCTAAATATTTCTGAATATAAAACAGTTGACATTAAAATATCTGCATTAAAAGAATGTATATTCTCTCATTTAAAAAAAATTATAGGTGGGTCCCATTATATTTTGATAGTAAAAAGACAAATGTATTATAGTAATATAGTATCTTTGACCATAAATCACTTAATTAAACAAAGTTCTAGAGCATATTACCATCAAAGAGGAGGAAATTTGATGTGATTGCTAAAAAAAAACTCAATAGACTTAGATATAATATATTGAAAGATAAAAATATTTTGATGGATTGCAATAGACTTGAAATTCCTTGATATGTGAATAATAAAGATATACCTATTGTTTCCATTACTTTCAAAACACGAGTCCTAATAGGATTTAGAAATGAGAGCTAATGGGGTAACAAGCAATATTTATGTACAACCATAGTTCATATGGGCGCTTTTTCATCCTGAGAACAATTCTAACAACAAGGTATAATTATCATATTATTTAACACTTGTGTTAGCATAAATAATGGGATAAATATGTACCAAGTTAACTGCATTTGGTTATTGATAAAGCCAATGCTTTGCTAGATAATGCCATAGAATTAATGAAAGGTAAAGTTGGAGCACAAATGCAAGACTGTCAGATTCCAAACGCCATGCACTTTCCTTAACGAAATACTTCCTTTCTCTTTTTTCCTTATCCACTTTGAGACACCATTTGATCACTTCATACAGAAGGCAGTTTTCTTGGCTATCATAGTCTCATGTTTTAATACTTCTCTTGTCATTCATTATATTTAGTGTACTTTTCACTCTGAGCAATAATCTAAATTCTTTTTATGGAACTTCAAGACTCAGTAATGTACCTTTTTAATTTTGTGGGTTTTTCATCATCAGTGACTTTTATCTCCTCTTAGTGTTGTCTTAAACCTTATATTGTTATCACCTTAAAACTCTAAAGAGTAATTAAAATCTAAATAGAAACAACCTCTCAAATCACAAACCAGCTTATTCAGATAACATTGGTATATATTTTCATCAGTTTCATGTTGTTTGAACTGTCTCTCTTTTTCTTCCCAAACTATATTTATTCCCCATTTGTAAGTTTTCTAATGCATCATTCTGTCCTCACATTCTTTCTACTGTTCTTCATTCATAGTGTCAAAAGAAAGAGATACTCATATTTCTACTAACACACTAGGTTACTAATTGGTACTAAAGATACCTGCACAATGCTATAGATATCCATCATCATGAGTTTATGATACTTGATCTCACCTAGAACCTAAATCTTGACTGACAACTTCTCACATTTCTTTCTTCTGTTATTGTTCCTACTGACTATAATAAATATTTTAATATTTTACCTAAACTTTTGTGAATATCCCTAAAATATTTTCTCTTTCTACCCACATTTAGAGCTATGAACAATTACGTAGATCAGGCTGCAGACTGGTACAAGTCCATGGACTGTTAGGAACTGAATCATACAGCAGAAGGTGAAGAGTAGGTAGGTAAGTGAAGTTTCATTTGTATTTATAACCACTCCTTCAACTTGCATGACTGCCTCTGCTCTGCCTACTCTCAATGGTGGAATTAAATTCTCCTAATAGCTCAAACCCTACTACAAACTGAATATACAAAAGATCTATGTTGCATAATTCTTATGAGAATCTAATGCCTGATGGCCTGATGTGGAGCCGAGGTGGTGATGCTAGCACTGGGGAGTGGCTGTGAATACAGATTCACCCTAGCAGAGAGGTTTGACCAGATAGAGACCATAATAAATCAACTGCTTCTAGATTCATTTCAAAGTTCCGTCAGTAAAACAATGATTAAACTGCATCTAGTGGCAGGTATTACAAGAGTAAACCACATCTTGTGTTAGTCTTTAGATCAGTATATGAATGGACACAGACTGTCATGACTGGTTTCACTACTAAAGTCAAAGAGATCATTTCTGAATGTGAATCTGCACATGGCATCATCTGTACAGAAATGCTGGGTATCTGAAGAATATCACCTGAATTTAAAAACATTTTGTAGAATGTGATTAAAGTTATCAACCACATTAAAGTATGTGTTCAATTTATATGTTTGTACAGCTTTGTGAGGAGATGGTCCATAGGACACAGATATTCTGTTATACAAAGAAGTGAAATGAATCTTTTAAACTAGATCACTGACCAAAGATTTTGAGTTGTAAGAGCCTCTCCAGAGATTCACTTTAGAAAAACGGTTGCTATGGGCAGCATGTTTTAGTAATGCAGAATGGGTTGTTACTGTGTAGCATATTCACCCTTCCCAAATCAATCTGCATTTCAGGAGAGGATGACAAAAGTGGCTGCATTCAAATGCAATCTGGATCTATGGGCCAACAAATTAGCACTGTTTTTTTTTTCTTTGACATATTTTAAATATTAGCGGGCATTTATGAAAGAAACAAAGCCAACAGTTTCTTTAACCAGGTGGTACATGATCACTTTCAGAATTACTTCACAATCACAAAAGGTCCTGAAACCAGGAAGAAATGAATCTATGATCCAATTGTGAATAAACATGCTGAATCAAGTTTGTGCTAGAAAAGAATCAACTGCTGGAGACTGCAAATGACAGCAGGCTTAGAAGAGTGCTTGAAACAACTTCAAATCTCTATATGCTCTGGATTAAAGTCAAAGTGGAGTTTCATTAAATTGCCAAAAATCATTCAAAAGCCTGCTTCTGTTTCCTCCATTCTATCTTGCTTCAGCAGGGTTTTCTGTAATGACAGCAGCCAAAATTAGGTATGAAGTAGACTGGCCATAAACAACATTTTTGGTGTCACTTTTTCACATTACCCTCATTTGTGATCATCTAGTTCCAGGAAAACAAGCTTAGATCTTTCACAAATTCTGCATTTTGATTATCTATCTATCTATCTATCTATCATCTAATATTATGCAGACACATTACTGTATATAGTAATTATATAATTACTGTATAATTATTTCATTATATAGTATGACATGAAAATAGTAGAAATAAAATGCACTGTAAATGTAATGAGCTTCAATAATACTGAAATCCTGCTTCACCAATGCATAGAACAATCATCCTCCAACGAAACTAATAGCTTATATCGAAAGGGTGCAGACTGCTGGTGTAGACAGTAAGTTTACTGAATTGATATTCACATGCAAGTAGGAGTCATTATATCAGATGCACCTCAGTTTTTGTCACCATATCCAAGAATTAACCTGTGTCTGCACTGTTTTTTAATCTGCTTTTTCCGATGAAGCCATGGCACTGTCTCTGCTGTTTTCCTCTGTCCCTTGATCCTCGCTGTCTCTGCCGATGCTTAGCCATTATCATCCCATCATCAGGCTAAAAATTAACTCCTCTAAACCTGCTCCATGTGCTGGCTTCTTATCCTCTGGTTATGGCATTCTCCTCTTCACAGTGCTGTGGGTTTCAGCACTCTTATTTCCCTCACTTTCTCATATCCTTTATTATTTTCTCATCACTTCATAAAATTTGCTTCAGTTATTACTTCCCAAAACATCTGATACTATTACTGAAAAAACTAATATTCAAAGGCATATTTAGTAAATTATTTGTCTCCCTTCTCATTTTTCTCTCATTTCCCACTTTCCTTAGTGCACTCTTTTGTAAATTCTATTATTTCTTTTAGTAGTTTCTTTAGAATTTTATTACTTTATTCACTTTCCTAATAGAGTACATATTGCTACACTTAAGTCAAATAGTACAGTGGCTGTGATACAGGAAGGACAAAGTAAATGCTTGTTGAAGGTTGCTTTCTTCTTAGATACTGTTGTGTGTGTGTAGTGCCAATTTGGATCAGAAAATCGATCCTTTTTATGTGTATCATTAGAATTTTTAGATGTTTCCTCTTTAGTGTTTTGATCTTTTAAATTTTAATTTATTAGTGCATGTGTTTAGTACATGGTGTTTACATTCCTTGTGCACATTTGGAACACCTTAATTCCTTTTCTCACTGCCTTCCTTTTTCTTCCTTTCTCCTCTACCCAGCTCTCAATCTCCTTTCTTTTTATTTTCTGTGCATGTTCTCAGTATTTCGTGCATATATTCCTTGTGTGGACTTGGTACATACACACAACACATCGCAATTCCTATTTTTCATCACCTGTCCCTCCCATTCCACACCCTCTCTTTATGTATTGATTCCCTTTCCCTGTGACAAGGATCTATTTTCTAGGTATTGTTTTTATTTTGCTCCTTATTTCAACTCTGGGTTTCACATACAAGTGGAATAGTGTGATATTTAAGTTTATATGACTGACTTATTTTACTCAAATTATAGTCTGAAGGTGCATCCATTTTCCTAGAAAGGACTCAAGCTTATCTTTCTTCATGACAGGGTAGAACCATAGTTTTTTAAACCTTTTAAAAGTGCTCTGTCTTTTTTTGTTTATGTAGTAGTAATTATAGTATATCAGCAGGACTATACATTCCTTTGTGAAAATCATCAGTGTATGACAAGAGTTTATTTTACTTCAATATCAAAAATTATGTGAAATTATTTATTAAGTGATAGATTCCCCATCTGAGATGCAGTGCAGTCATCATGGAGATGATTCAAAACTGTGCCATAGTAATGCACAACTCCTTCTTCTCAGAAGCCTCTATGGTTTCTTTCACCCAAAAGTCTTTGCCAAAGCTCCTGCATGTTAAGATTTACCCAATCCCTTGCACTCTTACAAATAAATCAGTTCACATCAGTACCTAGAGTCCTTTCTCCATAGAGATAGAGCCTATATCAGGCAGAACCTGCCTTTTGTCTGCAGAGAGCTGTCACAGCCTTCTTTGTGGTGACTCCTTCCGTGCCTTCACTAAACTCTTTCTTATCTAGTTGCCTCATCTCTTAATATTGTGTGATGCTCCAGATTGAGTACAAAGTTTCAGCTTAATCAATTAGAACAAAATTTAGCTTTTTAATAAAATATAAGACTGAATGAAATTTTACATTTTGATCTAACCACAATATTCCAAGCTTGCTTGAATCTATTTGTTTTAATGTCTATCTTGGGAGATATCTATTAATGATCATTTATAAAAACCAAAACCACAAAAGCAGTGTAGACTTTTTTTTGCCCACTTTTGATAACATTTTATTTGAAGTATACTTAATTTCACTGTAAAGTAAATTGATCCTCTTGATGCATACAGGAAGAGGTTTTGAAATGCTGATATGCTGTCACAAATTAAATGTTACCTAATATGTTCCTCAAATCTCTAATGAATTCAATTACCATGAGAAACAAAACAAAACAAGAACAAAAGAAATGACTCCAGCATACAAATGCCTTCTTCAAATGAGCCTTTGTTCTTTTACAAGGCCATGGATTAATTACCATCCTTATTCTGAGCATCTGGTTCACTGCTTTGATTTAATGAAAGGTTAGTTTGACCCTACACTCAAACTGTCTTTGTAAAGAAGTAAAAGTAACAATTATTACCTGAGGATTATTTATCAAAAGCAAGACTTTTCAGGGGTGATGTGATCACTACTTATCAAAAACTGACCTTGACAATTGAGACATTTGACTTGAACTTTAGCTATTGTGGATATGTTAAGGATAAAAAATTTTCTCTTCAAAGTGAATTCTAAATTACTCACCAAAATATCACTTTAATGTGCTTACATGTTGACTTGATAGAGTAAAACCTTGATGATTCTGAATATAGTCTCTACTAGTTCTTTACTTCCCTTAGATAAGCATTTATGTAGTAATTGAACAGCTACTGACGTTATTCTGATGTTGTAGTAACAGAAACAGCTTGTGGGTTAGAAGATGTCTAAAGAGAAATATCTGAGAAATTATTATGATTAATTGTTCAGTATTTATCTCTTCATTGTTATATGCATGCATGTGTTGAGAGAGAAATTTTAAAAAGGCTTAAAAATCTCATAGAACAGAATTACATTAGAAGAGGAAAATAATCAAATTAGCAGTGCCCACAACTAGCTCCTCTTCTGAACAGGCATACTTACCAAGGATTGCCTCCACCTACGACTTGCAAAAATGACTGAGAAACTGCTGTGTTGAAAGCCCTTTTAGAGACTCTTTGTCACATTGTAGATGTTATAAGTGCTCATGATTAAGAAGGAGTACCATAATGTTGGATAAGGCTTATATAAACTATGGAGTAAGATCTTACGTATTTTCTTTACCTTATTTTTGCTTCATTTGGAAGAAGGATTGAGGGATCAAACCTTGGCAGAGAGAAGCCACAAACAAGGTAATGTCTACTGTATTATGCCAGGGGAAGCAGAAGGTTTTTTCAGATAAGGGTCGTAGCTAAGGTGTTAGGATAATCGGCTAATTAATGATTTTATGTGCCATGCAAGGGTGCAGAGTCCTACCAAGCTCTCATGTACAGGAATTTTAAGCTTCCAAGTCTTGAACCACCAGAGGTTATCTATCAACAAAACTCCTAACAGCTAAAGGGACTGTTTACAGTTGTAAGTCCCAGAGTAAATAGTGTAGATTTGGCATGGTTGGAGCTGGCACTCTTGTTCTAAATGATTGAAGAATGGCTGAAAATATAGACTGAAATGCCCCAGAGGTTGACAAATCTATTATTTGTTCCCATTTTAGTAAATATTTTGAAATCTGTTTTGAAATATGTTTCTCTAAAGGGAAAGCTCTATATCTGGTAACAATTAAGAACTGGTTCTCTAACTTGGATATTTATATTTTGTCACTAGCAGCATGATTTCTAAATGCAGTGACAGTCCCACATTCTCAAGACATCACTCCCCAAAAAGCAGGCTAAAAAGCTACAAAATTTCTGTCCATATCGAAACATGCACAGCTAGATTAAGTGCTAATAAAGTATGCAGAGTTACTATGAATGAATCCACAGTGAATGAAAAATAAAGCACCTTCTGTTTTCAAATGCAGGATGTTAGCTGAGTCCCTCACCAAAGCACCACACAGTCATGACTCTCAGAAGGTGCTTCCCAAGATGCAAGGGAGGATTTCAGTATGTGGGTTTGGCTCCTTCTCTAATATTGTGGCCATCTTGGCAGTGCAAACATGAGGGCAGTGGAGTGGAGAGGAGCCATTTGAAGAAATGTCACGTAGAAATGGCAAGAAATGGCAAGAAATGGCAAGTGGAACCTCTGAAAACTCTATTTCAACAAAAAAAGCAATTATACATTATATGATGTACAGTGGTAATAGATGTGTTGGTATAAAAATAATTTGCATTCTAATAGGAGTTAATTGTGATTGAACTCTGATTTGGAATTTTCTAGTGTATTGTAATAAGAAGCAAGATAAATAATTTACATTAAGATGTTAAGGAATGGACAAATCAAAAATTTCAAACATATTTCTATGTATTAAGCCTTGTTTATAAATTTTTTTCTTTTGGAATATTAGAAGATGTCCTTTATCATTGATGATTTCATTCTGGAAAACTGAAGGAGGAGTCATGACATTAATAAATATATCGGTAAAATTATGCTCCAAAAACAAAAACCATAATTTCAGCAGGAAATTTAAAAATAAATGTCTATAAAAATTTTATATTATATGTTCCCACTGCATACATTTAGATGGCTATACTTATGCATGCAAATATGAACATTTTAGAAATTTCATTTAATAGTTAAATGTACATTCTAAATAAAACATCAAGACTATAAAATGCATAACTTCAGGCTTTTTCCTTGTGGAACAATTTTATATAGATCTGAAGCCACATTAACTGTAAACTTTATTTTTATCTTCAAAAATTTGTAGGTTCAGTTGATACTGTATGCTCTATAGGGTCATGATGGAACATTTGAGTGTTTCTGAAAAAAAATAATTTAAAATGATATCATAACTACAAACTTTCTTTTTTTGTGATTCCACCATTTTGTATAGACCCCATTCTTAAGTTAAAGAATATGGAATAAATGAACATGAACACCATACTTCTTTTTACTAAGCATGCTTTTCATGAAATTATTAACTCAAAAAAGGTGCACATTTTTAAAAATTTAAATTTTAAAAAATCTACTGCACCCCACAGATTGATAAAAATTGAATATATTTTCCTCTGACCCTAAAATTAAAGTTAACTAATATAAATTCTTAAATTTTAAAGTAAGAAAGGTAGTTTAGTACCTTTCATTCTGTTTACCCAACAGAATGACACATACTATGTAGAAATCCCACTGGTATTTTCCTGGCTTTTTAGAAGTAAATGCTGGTTACTAAATTACATAAGAAAGTTCAAGTCATAGCTATCCTCAACTAGGAAAGCCTCAGGAAGATGTGGCAATATCTCACACCTGGAGACATTTCTTCTTGTTACAAATGGAGTTATAGAACAAAAGTGGGAAATGTTGCTAAATTTCATATAATATGTAGTAAACTATCCTAAAACATGAAATTATCCAGTCCAAAACATCAATAACTATCATATTGTGAAAGTCTTTGAAGAAACGTTCACAGTATTTGAAAACTCTCATGTATGTAATAATTAGTTTCTAATAGTCAGGCTGTGATGTTACTTTAAAAAAGAATATTAATATATACATATATTAAGGGTGTATTAAGAAAAATCCCCAAGACTTTTATGTAAATTATAGAGTTAGACTGTGAAAGACATTTGCTTTAGTTAAGTTCTCATTGACCTTAGTCTGTTCAGAGATCACATCATATTAGAAATAAAGTTATACACGTTATCTTTAGAAAGTCACTTTTGTTCTGGTTAAGTTGTGTTTTTAAGACGCGTGCGTGTGCGCACACACACACACACAAGTCAAAGTCTCAGTGGCTTAATCCAACAGAATATTTTTTTGTTCAGTCCAGAGTAATGTGACTGTTATAACTGGTAATATATTGAATTCATTGGGTCTTACAGTGACCTAAATCTGCTGCATATTACAGTATCACTGTCTTCAGCATCTGAGAATACGTACTTTCAGTTTTCAAAGTAGAAAACACAATGAGCTCTCAGACACTCCTCATTCTTACTCACATTCAAATGATGATAGGAGTCATTTAATTAAATGAAGGTTTAAGCAGTGAAGTATAGCCATATTCCATTTTTATTGCCATATTATATAAAGAACACTACGAGTGTACATGTGTATAGTTGTCTTTCACTGCCACAGACCAGTTCACTTATTCCATAATCAAATTTTAGAAGTCTATTGTTGGACATGTGTTAGATTATAGAGACACATAAAAATGAATTTTTATTGTGTTTAAGCACCATCCAATCTAGCAGATAACTCCTCTGAGCTAAAACTGATCTATACTTGAAGAAACCCAGCAGAGAGTCCTGAAACATTTCCATAGCGTGGTTAGCATAAAAGTTTTCTGAGCAACACTTGTAGTTATGTTCTCTACATGCATTTCATTTCAAGAAACTTTTATGTGGTAAAACTGTCTTAATCAGTATTTCCAGTAGAAAATTGTAGCAATAGTTTTTAAAAAGATTAATAAAATATTATTTCCTTTTTTTATATATAAAGTATGGTGGCTTGGATTTTTTTCTCTAAAGGTTCATGTTCTAGAGACTTTGACCCAAGGGTAAAAATACTCAGAGATGGTTGGACCTTTAAGAGGTATTGTAGAACCTAGTAGAAATTTCTTAGGTAAGTGGGGGACTCTGCCCTCCAAAGAAAATAGTGGTTTCCTGCTGGGAGTCCTCATAAAAGCAAGTTATTTTAAGAATCTGAGACTTTCTTAAAGTCATTATTTCACTTTTGTTTCAAAACATGATAGATCCCTCCTGCAGATGCTCCAGCCATTGCATTGTGCCTGGACAGGACATGGCCACAACATGGGAGCCCTAACTGGAGCCAGTGCAATGCTGTTTTGACTCTTAGCTTTGAAAACTGTGAACTAAATAATCTTCTTTATAAAATAATGTATAAATATTTGCATCAGACATGTCATTGCATAAGTGAAAATCTGGTCAATACAGAAAATTCATACTAAGTAGTGAGCTTATTACTGTAAATAGAGCCGAAAGTGTTGAATCAGATTTGAAGTTGGATTTCTGCCAAAAGTTGAAAGAGTTTGGATGAGTAGTCTGGAATAAGTGTGGAATTCTTCAAGTGGAATACTAAGGATGAGTCTAGTGAGGACTTAGAACATGAAACCAGAGAATTAGTCTCAGATAAAAACAGAAGGAAAAGCCATACTGTATTTTGTCTTTCCTCTAATATTTTATAGAAGATTACAAATATTCTTAAATTTGTCATTTAAGAATAATAGAACATTGAATGTTGCAGAAGAAAAATTTAAACAATGAAGAATTAAGGGACAGCTTTGCATTCTGGTATATTTCAAAGCATTTAGAAAAACTTCTTTAAAATGTTTACATATACAATTATCCAAGTAAAACGTGTTTTGTTCTGGTATGTCTATATTTTTGGACATAGACGCATAAATGAATAACAAAATAAATCCTGGGAAATGTGACCACTGTAACATGTGTTCCACAAAGACTAATAATATATTTTACAATGGTTCATGGTTACAAAAGATGTCTACTCTTTTCAAACTTGTGCTTTTTAAACATAGCTTCTTAGTAGTTATTAACTTATTCTTTTTCACTGTGGCAGATCTCTTTTTGGTCTAAAGCAAAGTCTTTTATCATGTTGTAATTGATAATTGATTCTCATTTCAATTTACTACATTATCATTCAGAGCAAAAGTCTAGATTTTTAACCTTTTTCTAGAACACATGTGGTATTTAAAAGAGAAATAGAAATGAGATGGTGCTCTTATCAGACTGTATGAGGTTCAAGGGGACAAATTTAACTTCAAAATCCATTGGCTTTTCCATTGTGATATTTCCTTTTCCTTTCGGTCAGTGTCTTGGCTTGAGTAGCAGCATTTGCAACAGTCACACTGGACCGCATAGACCCTGATAATGTATTGTACACTAACATGATGGAGTGGAGAGAGACACAATTTGTGATAAATGCTTTGGATCTACCATATTTCACTCAGACATATCTCAAAACTCCTTTTCTACAGAGAATGAAATGCATTTATTTCTATCTTGTTTAATCAACAAAGATTGGCTTGTTCATTTTCTATGTATTATTTTTAGCTAAACTTTATCTTAACAGTTAAAGATGAGTTAATACTGGATTACATTTATATTACTAAGGCTAAATTAATCTTCATGTTTTTCATAAACCTTTTTGAAGTGTTATTGTATTGGGTGATTTTTTGTTGGAGCATTTGTTGAATTTGCCATTCTTAACACCTTCCTTTATGATTATTATTTTTTAAGAAAAGCAAATTATTTCATGATATGCAGTATGTAGCCTAAAATGGTGCATTTATTATTATTCCAGAAATGAATGAATTTTAAGACAGTAAATATACCCAAATACCTATTATCTTTCCTGTCATAAATGCTTCTACACTCTAAAAAATGTAAACCAAATATTTTTTCCTTAATCTTATACAGACACACTATATGGTATACTTTAGAGAGCCCTTCCAGGACATTGTCATGGCCCAGGAAGTTTATATTTGTAATCCCATGAAAAAGTTATTGTAGTTCCAGTAAGTAATCTATCTCTTCTAGTACAGCCCACAGAAAGAATGAAGACATTAACACACACACACACACACACACACACACACACACACACACACACACACAGATAGATAGATAGATAGATGATAGATAGATATGGGGGGCCAAGATGTGACAAGTCCAACCAGGATGAAAGTTCCTTGGAACAAAGGACTCGACCCAGAATCCAACCTGTATTTTACTTGTTCATTACAAAGGGAGTGGTTTGCCAGAGTGGGTGACTGTGAGAATGGTGTGAAATACTGGAGGACTGTGAGCTGGGCTAGGTAGGAAACTGAAAGGACCTCCGCAATATGTAGGGAGAAGGATATGCAGAAAAACTAATCTGCATAACAACACGATTGTGGTAGCATCTAATGTTTTGGAGTCAGTGTTGCAGTGTTTACAGATATGTAAATTTTTCTACCTTGGGAAATCACAGCCTCTTATCTTGAGATCACCCCACTTGACAGCCCTGAGGCTCAATCATGTTTTTTGGGAATCATGGGATGGGAAAATAGTGACTGTCACCTGGCTTCATCAAACCTTGAGTATCAGTACATCAGTTATTCCTGATTACATTGCTTAAAGTAAACTGAAGGGAAAAGAAAATGCCTAGCCAGTTCAGTGCATATCAGAGCATGGAGACAGACGAGGGTTTAGCCAAAGTGGAGATAACTGCTTTTGTTCGAGGTGAGTCATCCAGCTGGCCCTCCACAGTACATACTCTTTGGTACTTTTTTTCGTTTATATTGTATAAGCAAAGCTCATGGTCCTAATGTTTGTATCTCTGCAAAACTTACGTGTTGAAATTCTAACTCCAAAGTTTTGATACTAGCAGGTTGGGCCTATGGGAAGTGATTAGGCTTCAAGGATGTTAGTTACTCCTTTCACCTTGTGAAGACATTATAAAAATATGCATTCATGCATCTAGATGCCAAATTTGTCTTTTCTTGAACTTGGATGTCTCATACTACAGAATTAAAATAAATTTGCATTGTTTATAAACTATCCAGCCTATGATAGTCACAAGAACTCAAGTGGACCAAAATGTTAGTTCGTTGTTTTGCATGCTGTGTTAGGTTATCATCATTTTACAATACTAGTTAGTATAGGAGACATCATTAAATTTTTTCATGCTGATGAGCCACTTTTGCTGCTGATAGTTGCCACATTCTTAAAGTTATCTTTGGCAAAATTGTTCATTTCTTCTTCGCTGTATAACTAAAATTGGAATTGTTGTGTCTTAAGCTGTAAACATGTCTATCTGTAGTAGCAATGTCAAATAGTGTTTCAAAGTAGATATATGCCAAAATACTCCCCCCCATCCTCAGTGGAGCCCCTCAGGTGTCTGACTGTTCAGCCTGAAATGCCTACAGAAAGTTAACTGGCCTAGGTTGTATTTGTGTTTCCTATCTATTACTTTCAATACTTACTGAAAAAAGGTTCATGATTTCTATCTGTATATCTTTCTGAACTACCATTTTTGGAACACAAAAGTGATATTTGTGATGAAAGTCACTGTGTTACATTGAAAAATTGTATTAAACTGTTACACAAAGATCCTGATAAAATTTATATGTTAAAGTAAAGGTAGCCATTTTCTTAATACTGACAATATGGTGGATTTTTTTTTGTTTTGTTTTGTTTTTTTCCTGAGACAGACTATGTTGTTTTGTTTTGTTTTTTTCCTGAGACAGACTATGTAGTTTTAGCCCGGGGTTGAACTCACTATGTCTCCAAGCTTGGCCTCAAACTCACAGCAATCTTTCTTTCTCAGTCACTCAAGTGCTGGAGTTCAAGACAAGTGCTAACATGCCTGGCTTCAGCATAGTTCATATACTTTGTTATGCACTACACAGAGACATTTTAGTTATTTAAACGTAAGTAATATTTTCTTGAAATTAAACAGAAAACTATTAAAACAAACAGTGTTATTTTGAGCACTAACTAATGGGTCTTTTGAAACAGTACACCTGTGTAAATTCAAAGTAAGTCGATTTGGCAATGAAGATATTTCTTTATATGTCTAAAAGTAAAGGAAAAATTCTTCCAATTTAAACCATCATGTACTGGGTCATGATCTTAACTGATCTCAGGTGGTGTAACGGTGGTGACAACTTTCTAGGATTTACCTCAGCACTCGAGACAAACAGTGACTGTGTTACCCAGCTACCTGTGCCTTCAACATTTCTTTCTTTATCTGTCCTGTAAATATGTGGCTGCATGGTGCTAGCAGGGCCTTGTGAGATATGTGTAAGTGTTTTGTGCTGAGGAGAAATTCTGCTTTTCAGATTTAGAATATTTATCTAGTAAGAAAGAATTTGGATCAAAAATGAAAGTGTTGAACCATTAATAATGAACTTCATCACGTCTGTAGTAGAGACCCCTATCCCTTCCAGACTAGGAAAGAAGGCAGGCACTTTATATCTAAGCGATGCCATGAGTGTGATGAGTGAGAAGAGTGGGAGAATAGATGGAGATCTGTGCTGTTCAAGAAATTCCCCGTAACATTCCAAACAGGAGACGCAGGCACGAGAGAGCAAGGACAGCTCTCCCTTGTATGACAGCATGCTGTGACAGCAAAAAAACTTTTGGTAGACAAGAGGCCAGGGTGAATATTTGCAAAGCTTTTGCACATAGCTATTTGCCTTGCAAAGGAAGAAAAGAAGAGGTGAGGTTTGAATACAGTGACAGAGAAAGAACAACAGGCACTGTTGAGCACTTAGGTTAGCAAAATGAGCTTACTACAGTTATATCACTGATAGAATTTGCCATATAGTACAGGAGACAGACCATTGTATAACAATGAATAGCATAAGATACTTCATATTAATATTATGAGAGACAGCCTGACAAAAAGGAAAGAATTCAAGAACTAGACTCAAACAAACCTGGGTCTTAATACCGACACTGCCAATATTTTATTCAATTACCTTATTCTGTAAAATTGAAGAATTACAGAAATCAGACATGGACTTGTGTGGTGTTAAGGTAACAATGAATTTAAGTAGTCTGATCTATATCCTTAATAAAACCTAATATTATTTTGTGTTATTATTATTATATTATTATTATTACTATTGTTACCCAGTACTGGACATTTGTATAAGTTCTGTACCTATTTTAAAAAATTCAATCATCACATGGTTCCCATGAGGAATGTATGCTTGTTACCTAATTTTTTTTTTTTTTTTGGTACCGGGGATCGAACTCGTGACCTTGCGCTTGCCAGGCAGGCCCGTAAGCCACTGAGCTAAATCCCTGGCCCCTAATTATTTAAACTCATGTATTATATAATGACATTTTGGTCAGTGACAGCCTGCAACAATCACTCTGTAAGATCCTAATGGAATGTGAATTCAACAGCTGCTGGAATACATAGGACATTGTATTTCTTTTGTGTTTGTGATTGCAAGATGTAAAAAAAAGCTAAAGTGCTGACAGTAATATTACAGAAGTATGGCACATGTGTTACATACAGTACTTCAGGATACTTGATAATGATGGTACCTGTTTTTCTGGTTTATGTGTTTGTCATGTTACATTTTTATCTTACTTAACACGTACTTCGACTCTTCACTGTACACTATGTTACATTGAGCTGGAGATAACGCCATGCATCTTGTGCTCACATGATTCTTGGTTGCCTCATTTGCCTTGTGCTTGATTTAGTCTTAGGTGGTTCATCATGGTCCTAGGAACAGTAGGCTGTACTCCTTCTGTCTCTCTCTCTCTCTCTCTCTCTCGCTCTGTGTTTCATGATTCAGAGGTTTCTGTTCAGTGCATTTGGCACCTGTGTCAAGGCATAAGCACCGAGGTGGAAGGGTGCAGTGGTGGAACGTTCTTGACTCCCACAAATGAGGAAGCAGAGAGAGAGTAAAGGAGACCCAGCTTGAAGGACTGGGAAATTTGTAGTCTCCATTTTCATACCATCCTGTGATTTACTCCCTTATACAAGGCATCAGCATTATTTCCTCTACCTTCAAAAAATGCATTCTTAACTATGACTCTACCAATGAATTAATCTGTTTGTTACATTAGAGCCCTCATGACCCAATTATTTCCCAAAAACCCAATCCTAAGACTTTGGAGGAACATTTTAATTATAAACATATATGTAGTTTGGGTTTGGATTAAAAAAGTATATAAATATATTTATGTATGTATCATATATATTTGTATATGTATATATTTATATATGTATAAATGTATATTTACATTATTTGTATGTATATATTATATGCATATTATACAGACATGTATATGTGTATGTGTACATATGTATCACATATATTTATATATCATCATATATCATGCAGGTTTATAACAGACTTTACTATTAAGGTTTGGACAAATTCACTTTATTATGCTTGCATGTGGTTTAGCAAAGCATTTCTCAAAAGCTACATAGCACTGTGTAAGGAAAAAGAATTACTGAGAGTGTTTAGATGCTAGATACAAGTCACCCACATGAGAAGTAAGAGTAAAACTCAAGTGCAAATCCTGGGTATTTTATAAATTAGTACACAATCACAAAATAAACAAGAAATTCCAGGAAGAACACACATGTACGCTAGACAGACAGTTCCTTTGTTTATTAATGAATCTACGTAAAGTATCATAGACCAAAGGAAATTGGAAATAAACTCACCTAACTAAAACCGAATCCTGGGGAGGCTCCAGGCCTTGGGTCCTAGTTCGGACAGTGCTGTTGCCAAGGGACCAAACCCCTGGTGTCTAGTGCCTGCGTCCCACCGCAGGGCACGCTCCTCTTGCCAGTGCCATAGGGATTCTCTGACCCTGCTCCCATGCACCCGGCTTTTGAACAGGCCTCTCACTTGGCATCCTCACTCTCTTCCTCTTAGCCCTGACCTCTGGCCTCCTTCCTGGCAACAGGCCTCCCAGGAGACTCAGTACGCACCACCACAGTTGAAGAAGCTTCAGTAAATGAGCTCACCTGTGCGAAGCCAGAAAAACAGCCTTTTCCCCCCTTCAGTTACCCAGGGTCTCAGGATGCTTCAAGGAGAATCAGTGTTCACCAATGTCCCAGATTCAGCAATCACAGCTTCGCCCACAGAGACCATCACGGACAGGCGCTGTCTGCGGCCACAGGGCCAGCTAGACCTGTCCTTTGCCCACAGAGACCATCTCAGGACCTGTGCTCTCTGTGGCCGCTGGGCCAGCCAGGCCCTCCCTTTGCCCGCAGAGAACATCTCGGGACCAGTGTTCTACAGGGCTTCTGGGTCAACTAGGCCTGCCCTTTGCCCTCAAAGAATATCGTGAGACAGTACTCTCCAAGGCTGCTGGGGACAGCTAGGCCCACCCTTCCAGAAGACTGGTTGTAGAGGGCCTGAGCTGCCTGAGACCACATCTGCTGGACCCGCCCTTCCACCGGGAATACTGGACTACAGTGGACTACCATGCTGGCTTGATGAGAGGATCTGGAACCCCTCACCTAAACAGAAGACCCCATCAAGCTTCAGTCAGTGTGGTGAGTTTGCCCCTTAAAATAGAGATCTGCAGTGGCTAACTAGGGGTGGAAGTGAAACTCCCTCCACGTGTAAGACCTTGGCTCACCTGGCAAGAGAGTAGGTATTCCACTCTCCCCACACAGAGAACATCAGACAGGTTGAGGAGTGCGCCAATATCGCCCCACCCCAATAGAGAGGAAATTAAAAAACTTATGAGACCCCCCCCCAGTAACACAGTAAGGCCTCAGCTGACACAAACACGAGTCAGGGAGACCAAGTGACCTGCCACAACCTGAAGATATAACAACAGGAGAAACTAAGAGTTGCCCTACATCAATACTTCTGGGTGAGTTAGCCCAACAGGCACGGTAGGAGGCACAGCAGGACTCACCCAACAGGCACAGCAGGAGGAATTCAGGAGACTGGATCTCCTCATGGTGGTACCCAGCAATTCAACAAACACCAACCACACAGTATAACCCTGAAACACACACTACAGAAAGTTGTGATTGTTGGAATAGAAAGACCAGAAATTTACCCAAAAGGTGAAAATGACTAAACGAAAAGGCAAAATGCAATCCCGAACATCTAGTCCATCAGGGTCAAGTGCAGGCGATAATGAAATAGAGGACCCTAAAATTCACACACCAGAAATCTCTGAAAAGATAGCAAATGAAGTAAAGAAGCAAATCTATGAGGCTATGGAGGTACTCAAATAGAAATAATGTCTTATGTAAAGACAAAAGTAACAACCTTAGTAAATGAGCTGCTCAACATAGCTAGAGAGGAAATAGATAAGAAACTACAGGAGCATGGAATTGATTGAAACTTTGAATGAACAATGCAGAAAACAAGCAGAATCTATGAAACAAAGTGAAAGAGATATGCAAGAAACAAAAAATTGTAAGCCTGCAAAGTCATTTAAATGAAGCTGAGGATAGAATCTCGGACCTTGAGGACAGGATTGCAGATAGTGATTTTGAAAGGATAGAACTTATAAAAACAACAAAGCAGCAAGAAATGACAATCCAATAACTACAAGATGATGCCAAGAGAAACAATGTTAGAGTAATAGGCATTAGTGAGGACGCAGGAGACAATGCAAAGGATATAGCTAAGCTATTCACAGAAATAATGGCAGAAAATTTCCCAAACATGGGGGAAAAATCTGATAAACAAATAAGTGAGGCATATAGAATGCCACACAGTCATAACCAACATAAACCTACACGCAGACATATAATAATTAAGAAAGCAGACATACAGCATAAAAACAGAATACTAAAAGCTGTTAGAGAAAAGACACAACTCACCTATTAAGGAAAGCCTATTAGAGTCACAACAACTTCTCAGCACAAATCTTCAGTTAAAAAAGAGCTTGGAGTGAAGTATTTCAAGCCCTAAAGGAAAGCAACTTTCAGCCCAGACTGACCTACCCAGCAAAACTGTCTTTCAAATTTCATGGAGAAACAAGATACTTCCATGACAAAGAACAACTAAAAAAATTCATACCCACCAAACCAACCTTTGAAAGAGTGCTGAAGGACATCCTAGATAGAGATAAAAATGACCACAATCTCCAGAACAACAACAGAAAGAAATCATCAGGCTAGACAAGAAAGTAAACAAGGGAGAAAAATAGGAAATTAACAACAGTAACCCAACATGGCAAAGTCAAGCCTGTACATATCAGTGATATACATAAATGTAAATGCGCTCAATTCACATATCAAAAAAAAAAAAAACAGATTGACAGAATGGTTCAGGAAACAGGATCCCACAATATGCCATATAAATGAAACACATCTTACTCAAAAAGAAACTCACAGATTAAAAGTCAAAGGATGGAAGACAGTTTTCCATGCAACAGGAAACCAGAAAAAAGCAGGGATAACTTCTCTATTTGCAGACAATGTGAACATCAAACCTAAAATGATTAAAAGAGACAAAGAAGGTTACTACATACTTGTAAGTAGAAAAAAGTCAAGAGGAAGAACTAACAATTATAAATATATATGCACCAAACCCAGGAGCACCCAATTATATAAGACAAATACTAAAGGACATGAAAAACCAAATACACAAGAACACAATTATTATAGGTGACCTTAGCAGCCCATTGTCACAAAGAGATCAACTAGACAAAAAATCAGCAAAGAAATAATAGAACTGAACCATATCTGCGAGCAATTGGACTTAGTAGATATTTACAGTGTTCCACCCAACCACATCAGAATACATGTTCTTCTCAGCTGCCCATGGGACATTCTCCAAAATAAACCCTATATTATCCCATAAAACATTCTTAAGTAAATGCAAAGGTATTGAAATTATCCCATGCATACTATCTGACCATAGCACACTGAAATTGGAAATTAATGGCAAAAGAAATTGCAAAACTGGCATGAATATGTAGAAGTTAAATAATAACCTTTTGAACAACCAGTGGCCTACAGAGGAAATTAAAGAAGAAATAAAGCAATACCTACAATTCAATGAAAATGCAGAACCAACTTTTGTAACCTTGGGATGCAATGAAAGCAGTCTTAAGAGGTAAATATATAGCAATAAATTTTCATATCAAGAAAACAGAATGAGCACAAATAAACAATCTAATGCTTCATCTCAAGCTTCTAGAAAAAGAAGAACAAGTTAAATCTAAAGCTCTTAAAAGAGAGGAAATAGTAAAGATTAGAGCAGAAATCAATGCATTTGAAACTAAAGAAATATACAAAGAATTAACAAATCAAAAAGCTGGTTTTTTGAGAGAATAAACATAATTGACAAACCTCTAGCTAACTTTATAAAGAAAAAGAAAGAAAAACCCCCAAATTCATGCAATAAGGACTGAAAAAACCCAAATTCATGCAATAAGGACAGAAAATACTACAGATCCCACAGAAATTCAAAAGATCATGAGTACCTACTTTGAAAATCTCTACTCACATAGAGAGGAAAACACTGAGGAAATGGACAGATTTCTAGAAACATATGAACTACCAAAGCTCAACCAAGAAGATATAGCAATTTTGAATAACCAAATATCAGCTATTGAAATTGAAAATGTAATAAAAAACTTACCAACAAAGAAAAGCCCAGGTACTGATGGATTCACAGCTGAATTCTATAAGAAATTTAGAAAAAACTTGATGCCAATACTCCTTAAATTCTTCAATGAAATTGAAAAGAAAGCAATCCTTCCTAATTCATTCCTGGAAGTAAGCATTACTCTGATACCAAAACCAGAAAAAGACCCAAGCAAAAAGGAGAACTATAGGCCAATCTCACTAATCAACATAGATGTAAAGATTCTCAATAAAATAATAGCAAATAGAATGCAGCAAATCATCAAAAAGATTATACATCAGGACCAAGTGTGGTTCATTCCCCACTTAATGGGAATAAGGTTAGCTAGAGGTTTGTCAATTTTGTTTATTCTCTCAAAAAACCGGCTTTTTGATCCATTAATTCTTTGTATTGTTTTTTTTAGTTTCAATTGCATTGATTTCTGCTCTAGTCTTTACTATTTCCTCTCTTCTATGAGCGTTAGATTTAACTTGCTCTTCTTTTTCTAGAAGCTCAAGATGAAGCATTAGATTGTTTATTTGTGCTTGGAATGCAGGGATAGTTTAACATATGCAAATCAATAAATGTAATACACCACATCAACAGA